>JBAJNP010006011.1:3272-26980 GCA_036877545.1 Yasuhikotakia modesta
TGTGCACGATCAAGAGAGAGAGAGAGTTAAAATGAGAATGGGTGAGATTGGATGCTATGGTATGTTGGGCAGTAATGATGAGGTATTTGGCAGCCAAGAGGGTCTCATGATGAGAGTGTGACCACTGTAGCAGGAAGGATTAGGGTGGTAACCAATAAGAAGTGAACCAGGTCGAATCAGAGGCACTCATTTAAAAAAGTGGCCTGAATAGACACCAGCCGATCAAATCCTATGTAACACATGAACTCATCTCAGAAGTTAATCATTGCATTTACAGTGTGTTACTGAACCATCTTTATATTTATACTGTAAGGCAAACTGGAGTTTAAATTTTTGCTTTTATTTCAGAAAGTCAAAAGTTTTAGGTGTTTTTTTTCTGTTGATTTTCTTTCACAGCAAAATAGATTTTATTTACTGACAAATGAAGCACTGACAAGTGCGCTAATAAGTAAAAACCTTTCTCTCTAAACACTGTAACAGTTTTGGCCACAGAACTGTACAAATTTTGGCCAAGCCTAAAAATAAAATATTACTTGTTTTTGGGTAATAAACAGAAACTTATTCTTCATTCATTCGGAATAACAATACAGATTGTGTAACAATGGTGTATGTATATAGTGTCTTGTTTTAGTTTGTCCTTGGCTGGGGTTCCAGCAAAACAAACCCCTGCCTTTTATACTCTCCATTATGATAGATAACATTAACAGACAAAGACACACCAGAGCGATCGAGTGTCAAAACAACAGACACAACTTTAACCACCCAGTGACACTTTCAATGATGTCTAAAATCCAAGACATCTGTCTTTGTTTATCTAAAGACAGGCGGCCGCGGTATCAGAAGGTAGATGGACAAACAGGCTTGACGCACATGGACTGTGACAGAACCGGTCTCAAACCTGTTCAGCTTAACTGTAGCAGGGTCAGACCGGGAAGAATAGCAGAGGGGGGCACGTGAGCTTAGCGCTGATGCCTGGTATCCAAAGCCAATAAGGAGCTCAGCTGTCCGCGGGCAGCGTTGTCAACAGCGCTTCACGCCCAACCTCAGCTGTTCAACACACATTAAATACAGAAGTTCAGCAACCGATTATTGATACTTTCACCTGATTGGATGGTTTCTTGAAAAGGGAACATTCTGCTCTATTATATGTATCTGTTCCAATGAGTTCTATAATACTGAAATCTGGTCGTATCTGTTTGCTATAAGCTAACTGGACATGCATGTTTTTGCCTCAGGCGCTCTGGATTCCTACTGGAATCTGACTGGCTGGTTTGGAATCATCTTGAATCTGTTTTTATGCTGCTGAGGCTATTTAAGGTTTGGGTTGCAGAAGAGTCACTTAAAAGAATCATTTTAAAGGGTCAGTTTTGCAGGTGTATTGTGCACTTTGAAAAGCAGTACATTAGTCTTTTACAAAACGTTTAGTTTCATCACACCTCAACTAATGTTTAAATGCTATAAAATGCTTTTTTAAAGTTATAGTTAAACTAGTTTCTACAGAAACTTAACCTAAGGTTTAATGTACTGTATCTTTTAGACAGCACATAAAAAATGTCTGTTTAATAAAAGTTTGCGGCTCTGAGCCAGTAAGGGCCACAATTAATGTCCTTTAAGATGAATTATCTATTCAGCTGTTTTTTGTTTAGCCCACCCAACAGACTAAACGTGCCAAAAAGACAAGAGCTACTGTAGACCGCTTCTCCTTCAGTTTAGGCCAAGCACGTGGCGCTTGCTTAAGTACATCCAGCTTTTGTGTGTGTGTGTGTGTGTGTGATAGAGAGAGAGAGTCTGCCAACTTTCCTCACATTAAAAATGACTTGATAAGCACACTAGATGATTTAATGAACATGTAAAGGTTTCCATAAGAGTTAGACTAGCACATTAGCACACAGATATGTTTTTGTGGCTATGTGAAGATCTTTTTTGTGTGAGAATACCAGAAGTAATTTACAGGTGTTTTAAAACAATGTTTATTTTGCTTTGAATTCTTTGCTTTGAGTTCCTTGTAATTAAATCTGTGTGCCCTTGCATTTTAATAGTAATATATGTCCAATGCAGTAGCTGGACCGCATGGGTCTCTCAGACACTGTGATTTCTGTTACAATATTTAGAAATCTTCATTGTCCTATTTTTAAAAGCATGCTGTCATTTTGTGCATGACATTTTCTGACCCCTCTGAAAATCATGTTTGGCTAATTTTAAGCCTTAACTGTTAGTAAAAGGGTAATGGAGACATCTAGTGGTCGATAAGCAGAACGCAGCAATTGTGCATCAGTATTCATATTACAATGAGTTTGTTATGAATTCTGTTATGAAAGATGTCATGAATCCATTCATACTATACCTTTGAATTGAGTGCAGCAATTTACATAAGAAAACTTTATTTGATTTCCCTCAAATTATTCCTTTGTTTTTATAAATACAGTCCTATGTGTGTAAAATACAATTACCTCGAGTGACTATGTATTCATTATGACTTACATTTAAGATGTTTTTGATAGTTATTACATAAAAACCATCGTTTTGTACTGAAAATATAAACCACTGTGGAACCTATCAGCAAAGATCAATTAATGTAAATTGATATAAAGCGCCACCCTGTGGTCACATTTAGAATTGCTTGATGACGCCCTAATGGTTCCTACCAGATGCAACGATCCTACACAACTGAATTTTCAGCGGCTGAAATATGACAATTGTCGATATATGACAATATAACACGTTGCTTTTAATTTCCTAGCCTTTTTGTCTTAGTTATATGCGGTTTAATATATTGTTAAAGATTATTCTGGTATCAGCCAAAAAACTTGTTAAATCAATTGCATTTAACTGTTTTTAGGGCAGAGTTTGGAGCCCCCTGGAGTCTTAAATTGACCAAATTTGGGATTTCTCCTTGCATAGAGTTTCTCCATAAACCTGCATACAGGGGTTGTGTTGAATTAACACCCTCTCTGTTCTTTGAGCTTTGACGCTCAGCCACTTTTTCAGGGCAGAGAAAGGTAGGCGAAGGTCAGTCACAAGTTGAATCCATCTTTCAGTTTAACCTCATCTCACTTCCATCACTGCAGTAATGTAGCTGTTCAGCCCCGGTCCATCTGTCTCCTGCCATTAACCTCAGCTTCCTGTTGCCCTCAGCAACAACACGTTCTTGTACATCCTCCCCCTGGTTCAGGTCATCCAATCAGAGCAGCACTTTGAAACCTCCCACATCTCCATATTTCCCGCCCACTTTCACTCTTAACAGAACTCTTAAATATAATACTATGTGTTTCCAGCATTACAGCAGTGAGTGAATTATTTTTTGCAACCAAAACTGTCTCTTTTGGCCTCTTTGGCTAATATGTAAATGTTATATAGAAATCAATACTAGTGTTTTATGTACTGTACTCTGATCATTCTTACACAAAAACACTAACACAGGCTAATATGTATAAGAACTATATACTTTTATGTAACAAATAGAATAAAACTGTGTAAGAAAGTCTCCCTGATCTTTTGTTTTGACAGCTCTGTTTGATGCACAGCCTTTCTGCATGAGGGAGTTGAACAGAGGCAACAGGCTAGTTGTTTTCTCCAGGGCTCGATAACTAACAATAACCAGTGGCACAGAGAGCTAATGTATTAGACTGGCACAGCAGTAAATTGCATGCATATATAATTAGGGGGTTTCGGGCAGGGCTTGCACTAAAACATGCAACTCAATACAAACTCAGGGGCATGTGGGAATAATGTGGTGTGGGCTAGAATTGAACCATCTGTTTATTCATCCTTTCACCTATCCATTCATTTATTCATTAACTCAAGCCGCATAATGTTTTTCTCCTGATTGCCAGTTCTGCTGGTTATAACATCACTGCAGCTTGGGGTGTGATTATACACTGTGGGTATATAGTGAGAAAGCATGAAAGATGATTCATGTTTCTGTAACTGATCCTGAGTCAGTTGAGTGCTGCTTTTTTGCGGTTTTCAAATGTGCTCGACCTCATGAACGCAGAATTAAATTGCTTAAACTTTTTCTCTCACCCGCCTCTCACAAAGCTGGGGGATAATATATCGTCATAATCTAGTCTCCTGTCGATTAATTATAAAATAGCACCTTGTTTCAGGCATAAAGAATACAAGGGATAAGATCAAACAGAACTCTGAATTTTCTTCGCAATATTAACGCTGGGAATAGCACATTTTCACCTGAGAATGAGATTGCCTTGGGTTGCACTTAAGATCATGTCTTAATCATCTGTTTACTAGTAATAATTGCACCCATTTCAAACTGTGATAAGAGAACATTAGATTTATGTTTTTGCAACCATTCTCAAAATCTGATAGCATCTGCTTTTATCTCAGATAGATCTGGAATGTTTCTGTTACATTTATAACTCTCTTTCTTTCTATCTCTTTTTCTTATACTCATTCACTGTCTCATGCTTGTTCTCGCTCTCTCTCTCTTTCTCATTTTTTCGTCCATTTCACACTGTGTTTCCCAAATGTCTTTGACAGTAACTGCATTACCTGTAAGTCAACATTCCACGAATAGAAAACAAAGGGCTGACACAAAATCATTATGGGAAAAACTGTTTGCTTGTGCCTTTCCCGCATATTAGTTGGTGCTAAAGTTCCAGGCAGCCTTGAGGCAACAAAACAAACAAATTGTCCAGACAGCAAATCTCACCGGAAAAGAAAAGGGTTGACTTGAAATGTCCAAAGTCATCACCTTTTGCTTGTACACCACTTTCACTGTGTGACATGTTGGTGAATTGTACCAGTGAACCCTATGCAATCTACTGTTCGCAATCTTTTATATTAGTTTGAGACACAGTTTATGTAGAATACATGGCTATAGGGAAAAGCTACTCTAATGCTAATGTATTGTATTGTCTTATAGTGACACTTTGATATAGCAGAGCAAATATTTAACATCCTGTGTATAAATTCTGCACAGATGTCATAATTAATGAAGATGACCTTTGGATGATGATGATATTAAGCATAATGGCTTTCTGCCATATTAGCTTGTATTCTGCAGTCTAGACATCAGTTAAAATAAACATTCTCAGAGTCTCTCAGAGTGGAAATGGTGAAAAGTTAACAATCACTTACTCATTCTTCATATTTTTATTTATAATTAAAAGCATCTAAAACAAATGAACTTAAATGAACTGTTTTATCATCTTCAATGCATTCACCATTTGGTATTTTAGCATCCAGCTCCAGCTATGCTAGATTTTTTTTGGCTGCTTTTTATTCATTATTTGGTCTGAGTAATCCATTTAAAAATAATCAGTTTTCAAACATTTTACTTTTAAGAAATTATGCTGGCACAATTATTTCTGTCTACAACAGTCATTTCTCTGTAGGTGTTGCTGTAGCTCAAATGGTAGATAATTGTGATAAGATGTATGATAAGATGACTGATAAGATGTATATCTTCAATGTTCTGTAAGTCACTTTGGATAAAAGGGTCTTTAAAATGAGGTTACATTAAAACATACACCTTCACATTTAAAGGATTTATAATCGTGAGAATAATTTTTATCAAGTGATAGCAAATGTTTGACCAGTAGTAAATATTTTGGCATCTCATTCTCTGAGGAGAAACTGTGAAACTGTATTAGTCCTTAAAAAGTCTTAATTTACACTTTAATGCTCTTTATTGAAATACATTTACTGAATGCCCTTTGTATGCCAATGTCACCATGGTTCATCAGAGCCAAGATATCTGACCTCCTGACTGACAGGAGGCCTTTTAAACAACTACATTCCCAGCAGATGTTCAATAATTTGCCATTAACCTTGTCAATGCAGAAACAACTTTCACTATTGACTAATGTGTGACCCCACAACTGTACTGCAGAGGATTCAATGCATATTACAACCAATTCGGATTGAGATTAGATCTGAATGTAAACAATGTGAACTCCATATAAGGATCATAAACTGTGGATTACACCAAGTTATGCGTGTGTGTGTGTGTGTGTGTGTATATGTGTGTATATATATATATATATATATACACACACACACACACACACACACACACATAACTTGGTTTAATCTATGGCATGTTGTCAGATTTCTCAAGCATCCCTATTAAATTTGTTGCATTTGGGTCAAGCACTTGGCATAAATCTATGAGATGAAGTGCTACAGTTCCTGGATCTTCGGAGCCCCACCGGTACTTTTGGAGTTGGTGTAAAATACTCTGTTCATTGGGTTCCGCTGAGAATAATGTGCTGTGCAGCCAGATGCGGCCTTACAGAACATAAATCAAGATTAATGGCTGTGCACTATTGACTGCCAGATCCATCCATTATTTAAATTTTGAAAAGCCACAAATCAATTGTCTCTATGTAGGGGGAGGGAAACGGTTAACACGCCCCGAATGCTTTTTATTCCTCTCGGATGTCGAACGTTTCAACAAGATTTATTTGCAGGACGTATGACACACTACAGGAGTTGCGCTATTTGGCAACATGGTAAATTCAGAACACAGTGTATTTGCATGTTAAAGGCTAGTCTCCCACGCACGCTAAACACATTGATATTTTGATTAGCTTCCCTAGATAAATCGAACCCGGTTTTGTTGTAAATTGAGTCATGTTTGATATCGTTTGTCAAACACATTCATCATAATGAAGTGCATTTGACATGAATTAAAAATCGTTTATGCTGTTTCATGAGTTTTGCTTGGCAAGCTCCAAATCTCACACGTGATCATTGATTCTTACCGATTTCCAGACTCTGTAAATCAAAACCATATGAAGTGAGAACGCAGACAAACGCAGAGCAGGAGTTGGAGGAGATCGGAAACCTAAAGCCTGATCTTCTGTTTTGTTCAATCTTTACATCTCATTTAACAAGCATTTTCTTTTAGCTCCTAGATTATGCTGAGTTTTCAAAACTTGATTAGGATGCATGTGACACAACATTCTTCATTTTGATCTGCACTGCAGTGGCTCATTTTTTCCACACTTTTAGCAACCATTAATTTTACAGTCTGGTGTAGATTAAGAGACTGGATATTCTCCATCGGTACGTGTGTAAAAAACAATCTATCTGGGACACTGGAAACGTTCAAAAA
The DNA here is from genome assembly GCA_036877545.1 of Yasuhikotakia modesta. Lineage (NCBI taxonomy): Eukaryota > Metazoa > Chordata > Actinopteri > Cypriniformes > Botiidae > Yasuhikotakia > Yasuhikotakia modesta. The sequence goes on from JBAJNP010006011.1 coordinate 10,351, forward strand.
TAATAAATTGGGGTCTTCTCAGTAATTAAACACATTCAGAATAAGGCTGAAGTGTCTCATTGAATGTGTTTTCTGTAGCAATACTGTATATAATTAAGGCCGGCTATTAGCATCAGAGAGGGGGTCAGCGTTCTCCTTAATGCCTGTTTATTATTCACTCGTAAGGATGTTGCAGTCTGGGTTAATGTTATTCATTAGTGCATTTGTTTTTTCCTTTCTACAGAAGCGTTTGGTTTAATGTAACCTCAGTGTATTCATTTACTATGGAAGCAATGTTATCTTACCTATTATTATATTAGAAATTATTATATTAATTATACTGCTGGACAGATTAACTTAAAGCACCACGATTTCCCTGGTCCAGGCTAGTTATTGTAGTTAGTGCTGGTTGGTTATGATATTGAGGCACTGGTAGAGGTACCAACATTCAAAACACAGAGTGAATTTGAGAGTGAATGTAAATGCTGTTTCTTTTGTTAATTTCCCCCTGAGCGTGTACAATTGTATTTCAATTACTTGGGCTGTAAGATCAATGGAAAGGTGTTTTTAAACCGCAGCCTTTGAAGTCAGAGTTACAGACACAAGGGTATCAACTTAACCCTCTTAGAATTAAATCCCCCACTTTGCTTTACTGGAAAAACTGTTAGCTTTGAGTTCCAGGGTTTTGTAGTAATACACCCGGGATAAAATAATAGTTATTTTAGACTTTACACCTTTGTATTTATACTGGTGTCTCACGTTTACAGTTGAACCCTCCAGTCCTTGCGAGACTAACTGCTTTATCGCCACTAAAATAGTTCAAATAGCCTTTAGAACTTCGATAGAGCCTTTTTGTGATGTCACCTCACTGGTCTTCAAAGAGTATTGAACATTGTTTAAAACAAAACTGAGAGGTTGAGAATGGATGAAGTATGGGGTTGTAGGTAATGGAACTTTAACCAGATTTCGTCAGTCGTGACTTTTTAAAGGTCAGCGCAAGCTGGATGTGAAGTCCCCGAGGATTTCCAGTTCCCAGGAACATCTTTGTTCTCGGCTCCAATAAAAAGACAAAGGCATTTATATCTCTAAACAAAACACTACATTTTAAGAACGTGTGCTTATCTTCTGAATGCTCATTGGCTGATTTGTTTGTGGAATGCAAGGCCTGGTGTAATTTTAACAGTTTTGCAAACCGATTTTTAAATCGATCTCTTTGTGTTGCTCTGTGACCTCTTTGACAAATAAACAAACAGCAACAAACCAAACTTTAAAGTGTACTTTAATGCTGTGACCTGCCTCTGCTACAAAATGCCCCCAATTTACAGTGTAAAACGTGCCTAATTCTATCACAATCACCAGCCTCTGCTTCACACCTGTTCGCATTTTCAGCTTAGAGTGCCATTATTTATTATAAAATTACCCACAATTCTTTGGGGAAAATGACATCATCAGGGGGTAGTTCTTAGATTCTTTGCAGTGACAAGTGACAGTGTGAATCAATATCATTCCTGCAGACTAATTTAGAAGTTGTAATTACTGCTCCTCTCTGTGGTCTCCACTTAACTAGATGCAAAAGCCTTCCTGCTTTATCAAAACATTTGCCCCCCATTGAGGGCAATTTGAGGAAGGATCTTCAGTTACTTTTCACACACGATTATTTTGTTACTGAAAACTGAGGGAAAAAACTCCTTTTGGAGATGCATTCATTTGTAAAAACAAAGAAAAAAATCGAATTTAATTTTCAGAATTTGTATAAAATGCCAGTGTGGGTTAAAGTTATGTTATATTGTTTATAACTAGCTGTTTATGAAAAACAATAGTATGGAATGTTCCAGTTTAATGTGTGTGTGTGTGTGTGTGTGTGTGTGTGTGTGTGGGTGTGTGTGTGTGTGTGTGTGTGTGCGCGTGCACATTTTTCCAGGAAAAACTTGGCATGCCCTTTTGTCTTTATGCCAAAGAAACATGCATAATTCATATATTCTTCGAGGCTCATCATTTTTAATCCAGAACATATTTATAATTGCTACTTATAAAAGCTCTGAAAAATGTTAAAGGATTTTTGAACAACCTGAATGGAAGCACAAAAAATAACTCCTAGCATGACCATGTCTTGACTAACTCTGTTTTCTCAACCTACAAAACAATATTGTTAATTCTTAAAACGTTTAGGAAACAAACAAACAAACAATGCATGGCTTTGAGGTCCTGGTATCATTAACAAATGCATCAGTGGGCCTCTCTCTCGCTCTCTGAACTATCTGCTATGTATACTAATCCGTTCGGTTTACTGCCTGCTGGAGTTCAGGTCAGTGGATCAGGTGAGCCGTGTCTTCCGTGCAGCCGGCTTGTATAGGTCATCATGAATGTTTGATGCAATTATCTGCCAGCAGGAGAAAATGGGGGAGCAGAGAATAGAATCGCCTGACATTTGGGATTTGACCGTCGCAGGCATGACGTGTATGAGGTTGGACGGAGAAGCAGAAACTCAAACCACCTGAGAGAACTTTCCACCTTTAACCATGTTTTGTAAGACCTACCGGTACACTTCAGAAGTACAGCAGAAAGTCTAAAGTACAGCATTTATTCATCTTGGTTATGGTTGTTATTTTAGAATAAAACAACTGTGTATTTCAAACGCAAACTTAATTTTAATAATCTATTTGATGTTAATGTTACCTTATAACTTGACTTCAGCGTTACTAAGTGTTTACATAAAAATGTATTGTTGCCTAATATGTGGAACGCAGAACTTACTCTAGTCTTGAAAGGGAGTGAAGCAACACTGTCTGACTATTTACATCAACACCTTTAACCTTTTACTTCTGTTGCAGTAACATCCGCCACAATTTACTAGTCGGTGAAACCGGTGCTCGGCAAGATAAGAAACACACATTTGTTTGCGTAATGTGTTTTAAAGGGTCATTTATACCACTGTAATGGCTGAATGATGCAGCCGCTGTCAGCTGACGGTTCTATCTGTGCTCAGCAGCGCGATTGATCCCAGATATGAATAATGAAATTGTCTGCCTCCAAATAAAGTGTCTCCAGCTTTTATCTCATTTATTATCACTCTATGCAGCCTTTTCGCTGCCATATGTAAAGAAGAGCGCCTGTGAATTCTGGGTCATAAATCAGTGCGTTTACATTGGCCAGCTTAGTCATTTAAAAATTCAATATTTACTGAAAGATTTGTCATTGTTATATTACTAGGCAATTTTAACTATTATAATAATGAGCCATATACGTAAATTATGAAACCTTCATCACAGTACCATCCATAATAAACAACATCATCTTAATCACTGACTATAAAGTTGAATGCATTAGTGCACCAGGGTTCCTGGTTTAGAGTCACATTATCCGAAGACTTTAACTTTTTGTTTTGTTTTATTAGGCATCTGCATCTGAACTTCCTGTGGCAAAGGAGACAAAGCAATTTCTTCCATGCGAGTTTCTGCACAAAATGCAAAAAGGATTCTGTATAGCTTAGATATACAGTAGTTTGAATGAGATGTGTGTGTGTGGTATGAATTATGTAAATGTGTAAATTGTGTGTACGTCTATAATAAACTATCACTTTGTACAGCAAGGTGATGTAATTCTATATTTAGATTTGTGATCTATAGCCCATGTATAATATTACAAATACATGACCTCACTGTCAATCTCTCGCTCTCGCTCTCTCTGCCAATGCCTTAATTATCATGTCAGGCTGACTTTGTTGGGTGGAGAAACGTTCAAAGGGGCAAAATTGATCTTTTACTCTCCTCTCCGCTCTCATCACACAGGAAAACATCAGTTCCAGCCTCAAGCACATCTTTGCTGCAGCGAGATGAAAACCAGCAGCGTCAGATCACCATCACATGGGCACTACTGCCTTTCTGGCATTATAACTCATTATGAGTCTTTGTCTGGCACAAAGCGACTGTCCTTCAAAATGATGACTGAAACAACTTTCATGTCAAATTGAGCTGGAGATGAGTGACTTGCCCTGACCGGCTACAATATAACCTATTGCATAATGACATCCTAAGGCTGAACATAACAGATTCTTTAATGTGAGAAATGGAAATTGTATGTTTTTCTATTAAAAAAACCCAACATTTTAAATAAGTTGAAAGCTGGTTTCCTTCATTACTTTTTTTTTTACATTATATATGATCTCAAAATGTTTTAAGTTGTTGGAATGTTTAAGTTAAATTCTTTCAACCATGCAATGTTAACAAACATTAAAAAAACGTTATTAGAACTTGCACAAAAATGCAAAATGTAACTTAATGGAACATTAATGAAATGTGAATCATGGAACGAAACATCACCTTAATGGTGCAGACATGTTTTCTAATGGGTTCTCTGTACCCAACAAGATCTTTCTTGTGCCAGAGGTTTTCCATGGTCCACTAGACATTTGTGTGTTGGGTAAAGTGGTTGTTTTAGGTGAGCCTAATGGTCTAATTGTTTCAGATTGGTTTATGCCATGTTTAATTTCTTTAACTTTACATTAGAGCACTTGTAACCTGACCACTCGGCTGTATGTGATATTTTGTTTTAGTGGCAACTCAATCCAGCAGCAGGTTGATGTTTTGTAGCTGGGCCTCAGCCATGTAATATAGGCAGACTAGTACGGGTCAGTGGTTGTGTCTTCCTCACATCTAAATTCCACCTGATACTTTACAGAGTCTGTTCAAAGGGTCTGAGGACTCATATCAGCTATCCAGTACAAGAACACAACCAACTAGTCAACTTTAAACATGTTGACATGTGCCTTTCACATCGCTGCTGGGGTAAGTAATAGGGCACTGATGTTGAGAGACCCTGCATGGACTCTAGAGTTTTGTCCTGTATTATCTACAGGTTGTGACCTCTCTCTCTCTCTCTCTGTCTCTCTCTTTCTCTCTTGCTCGCTCGCTCTGTTATTAAAACACATGCAAATCTATTGTGCCCCTAAAAAGGAGCAAATCAGCACTAAATGTTAATTTGATACAAGGATGTATTATTCTGAATACAAATTAGCTCATCTGGTTTATTAAATGCATAATTTGTAACTTATAGCTTGATGGATTGCATGTCTGGGTCTTGATTGTAAGCTTAAAAAACAATATAAGAACAAATAAGTTCACAAATGCAAAGCATATTTATAGCAGTTTAGCTTTTCGGCTCTGTGTACTCCCATCATTAAACAGAAACACCATTTGATGGAAACGCCATCGGAGCGCAACATGAGATGAAAGTTTGAACAAGTTTTTCAATTGCAAACAGCTTTCAATCTTCATTTAAAGTAAAAAAAAGTTTCAACAAACAGATTATTTTTCTAAGGGCCAATGACTCACTATATTGATATGCAGTCTCATAACATCTGACAACAACAGCATCCAGAATTTTGATGGATTTATTTTCATGCTTACTAGGCAACAAAGTGATAAGTCTCTTGGTCCCAGGCTGAATCAATCAACTCTAAGTGAAAAGGCACAATAATAACCTCCATTATTTGAAAGGAGATAATCTTTCCTGTAATGGTTCAATATTATCTCAGTGCTGACGTTAAATGAAGACTAAAACAGACACAATCTTTCATCTGTTTATAAGTGGCTTCACTGAAACTCTGGTATTTTGTATAATCACAAACAACAACAGATGTTACCTTAATTAAAAAAACAATGTTATATTTGTATATACACACACACACACACACACACACACTTACACACACCTGTATGTTTCTCATACGTGTATGTCACAATGTGACAAATGTACTCCCCCTTATTGCCATGACAGATCTATTAAAATAAAATATGTAGTTGTCATGGAACAATAAAACCTGGCAGTGTATCATCTCACTTCTGAGTGTTGTAAAGAGGAAACGTCGTACAAACGTTCACGATTAATCAAAGCCAAACCTTGCAGCCTCCTGAAACATCATATTGTAATTAGAGGAAATTTATGTTTGATGTGAAAGCATCAGTAATGGATCCCATTATTTGAGATGGAACAGCTAAATGGTTTTCAATAAAGAAAACTACTTGAGCACATGGCACAGCTACACACTGTGCCTCAGTAACAAACATTCACACCTGACTGGAAAGAGTTTTGTTAATGTTTGTAAAATTTCAACCCCCCATGGAAGACTGACTTATGGAAGACTGAGTATTTGCAAAGCATGGTAAGGATGTGTTAAGGAGAATTCGGGTATGGATGAAGAATTGCGGTGAGGGGAGCGGTTGTGAGAGTTTTGGAGGAAGCATCTGCCGCTGCGGGGTTATAAATTACAGGCGGATTTCATATTGATGAAGATAATTTCCTTGAGACATAAATAATGCTCGCCAAGATATGACGAGGCACGGTTTTATTCATAGAATATTAAATCCTGCGAATGATATTACCTCAGATCAGGTGTCTCTGATGTCGAAACAAGCACTATAAATTATGAATAAGATCCATTTTAAATAGTAACTCCTCTGGGCTTTTAAGTGTCCAGCAGGTCTCATATACAGCAAATTACAAATGTCCTTCGCCAGCAACTGAGGGTCAACGGCACTCTGGAGAGCAGAACGGTTTCATGGCTCACTTTACATTACATGTGTACATGTGTGTGGGTTTGGTAACCATATGTTGGGAACAAATGTGTACCCAAAGATCAGCAAAGCCTGAAAAAGGTAAAAATGCTAAAAGTTTTCTGTAAGGGTTAAAGTATGGGTTAGGTTATAGTGTTTGTAACTAGCTGTGTATGAAAACAATAGTCCAAGGAATGTTCCCATTTATATTGTGTGTGTGTCTGTGTGGGGACCAAAGGGATGCAATAAAGCCTAGAAAAGTGTGTGTTAGAGAGAGAGTGGGAGAGAGCTCTGACATATGTTTGTATATGTAAACAACATTAAATCATCAAGTGTTACAAGGAACAAAAATGTGCATAATTCTTTGTGTTTGTGTGTTGCAGACAGTCCAGAAACACACACACACACAAATTGAGTTTCTGTGCATGTTATAGATCAGTGAAATATTTCCTTAAGAGCTGTGAAATAATCATTAAGGTGAAAACTGCAATAACTCTACAAGATAAAAAAATGATGCAATTTTCTGTGATTTACACAGACCACCTCCAGCTAAATCTTCATTAGTGACAGTTGCCTTGTATAATTGCGTCAGGTTAATGGAAACATAACTAGTTCTGTGCAATGCTTACATGGATGATTGGCCAAGCTGTCAATCAGGGGTGTAAATAAAGATTAAATAAACACAATATCTATGCGCTCATTTGTGTGGTCAACCTTAAGCAGAATATGTAAATCAAGAATGCACATTTCTGTTGACATGCAGAATAAGTGGAGATGCATTAGTGGTCATAAACAAGAAAAAAGTCTTGTATTAAAACAGGATTTATGCCAGGTGGTGAGAAATGGCTAAAGAGATGCAGATTTTACAGGATGTCAAATTAATATCCCCCTTAAAACAACTCGCACCCATTCAAACATCTAATGCTTAATGTTATTTTGCTATACACCTCATTATGAGCACCTCAGCCAATCCACAACAACTCACAGGTGAGGGGGTATGTCCAATACAGGAAACGCAACGGCTGCTGCGCTACATTATGTCCCTGTCTTAAGTTTATGATTGAATGACAACAGAACTAGATGTGGGTGTCATAGATAGTAGATGTTTATTGTATTTATGATGATAAATAGATACAGTTTTGGCACCTAGAAGGCTTTTGTTTTACCCCTGCAGTACTGAGAGAACTTTTGATGTAAGGGACCTTCGTTTTGCTTGTGAAGGAGTAGCTGATTTATTGCATCTATAAGTTGCAGGAGGGAAATGCAGACAAGCCATGAACATATTAGTGAATTATTCAAATCTAGAAATGCATATACTGACCATCTCATGAATTAGAAAGCAAAAACTGCTGAGTGCCTTAACATGCATGTAAAACAACTGCTCTCTGCTGATCCACGATGCTCTATGATCAGCTAAACACATTAAAGCACTGAAAAAATACATTAAAGAGAAATGAAATATACACACACACTACATTCACACAAACACACACACATGCATACTGTGCAGCTGCTGACAGTTGCGTGCAAAACATGCAGTACAATATTTATGCTGTATCCTGGCCTTCATAAATTAAGAAATTGAGTCTAGCAACGCATTTAATATTTCTCTTTAGTTAATCTGCAGAGGACAGAATATTTAACTAGACAGATGGTTTGACCTTGATCAGAAGGTCTCGGGTCCTTGAAACTCTTATTATGCTGCTATAGAATCAGCGTTATAAAGAACGTGAGAGGAGTTTTGTTTCCTCTTAGCAGCTGAAATGAACGTGGATGTTTTATACAGGAGACCCACCGCGGCTGGAGTTTGTATAAGACCCAGCAGGGGTGAGAGGAAGGAGGAACGGCTGTAGTAGCTGCTGGCCTTTGAACTGATGAATAATGCAGTAATGTTTTTTTTCCTTTAAAGCTTGAAGAAAAGTTTCACAGGCTAAGCTGAATGTTTTCACACTCAAATTATTTGCTTTAATGTACAGCTTATGAAGTCAGTGGAAAATATAATCAGTTTTGCGCTCACCGTTTAACTCAAGCCGAATGCCAATGCGGTTTTGTTTGCGCAGCAACTCAGACACTTCCAAACAATTAGCTTTTGTTTACATGTGCATGTTTTGCCTCTGATGTTCCCCATCACAAATGCATGTGAACATGTGATCGTTTAAGATGACATGTAATCGTTACTATTTCAATTGGCTTCATTATAATTATAATCATTCTGAGCAACTGAACTTGAATCAATGTGGACTGGTGGAGCATTATAAAGATTAGTGCATGTCAGAAAACCACAACACATTTAATCATTAATGTTGCTAAACACAGATTAGGCCCCTGTTTCCAGGCACTGGGAAATCTCAGCTCTGCATGGATAAAGTCAGCAGTCACGGGCGGTCATGGAAACCTTGAGGGGATGAGAGGTTATATATAAGCCCTTTCCAGGAACGCTGGCCCTGAGGTGTGTGTCACTGGTTCTATGGAGCTGTGTGATGCTGACGGTTGCCGCGGCAGAAACGTTGCTCTGGTTTAGCCCCTGACTGCAGGCCCTGACTGGTGCTGAGCTAACATGCATTGACAGCCATTCTAACCCCTCTGCTAACAGCACAGTGATGTTAGAGAGAGAGAGCTGTTTACAAACACACACTCTAACAGCAAAAAAAACACAACATAGCGCAGCAACAGATAGACATGCACAGGGCAGCAGGGGTGGACGGTCCAGATGGATGCACCTTGACAACCTGTATGTCTCCCACTGGCTAAAGGCTGAACTGCAGCCATGCGAGTGCAAAGCAGAAGTGACAGCAGCTAATCTATTCGGCTCTCCTCTCATTCATAAACCTACACTTGATGACTCATTGCATGTAGATTTCACTACGGTGTGTGAACATCAGGGCCAGTTGTTGATCTTGTGACTGTGTCTGTGTAGGAAAATTTGAGTGCTGTATCTTTGGGGGTGGGGTTGCTGCTTCAACAGTGTACCACAGATGTAGCTTATCTACATATGGAGATTTAGATATAGTATATTATATAAGGTATATATCTATAGGGTATATATATATGAGTATTCTTTTGTCTGCATAATAATTTGTGAAATGCCCTTGAGTACCAAATATACAGCAGCCCTGTTATGCAGAATGAATAAGTCTGAATGCTGCCTATGGAATTTATGCAGAAAGAAAAAATGTAAACGCACCATTAAACATTGATTTATGATCATTATTTTTTTTCTGATGACTTTCATCCAATTTGCATGTCAAGGCCAAAACCTATTTCCACAAAATGATGGAACTGTAATATTAAACTTTTAAATGAATAATTTCATTCAGGGAGAGATTGCTTTGACCCAGTGATGTCACTGTGGTTAGCAAAACACTCTCCAAATAGCATTTAGTTATTTAGTAGGGAAACACATGAGTTTGTTTTTCAAAAGGTTGTATGTTTCATAAAGCTTTGAAGGGATTCATTGGTGTTGCGTTTTAAAAACACAAATGCTAAATGACAAATTTTCAAAATTTACCTGATGACAATTTAATCCCAACCACCCCCCCACCCCATAGACATTTATTTCTCCAGAGCAGGATCCTGAGAACTGTATTATTTATGTTTTTGGTGGTCTACTGGTGGGACTACAAGGCACTTACCTGTATACCAGAATAACAGTGAGGCACATAGATAACTGTGCCATGCATACAGGATGACTGTAAAAGCACATCAAAGCTTTCATATTCAGACCCACACTAATAAATATAAAGCTTCTTTAACCTCAAATATCCACAGAGCTTTTCTATAGCACAGAAGGTTCTTTTAAGTGGATAAAGGAAAGAACATGGTTCCCTTTCTGTCACTCACTCAACACTGGGTTTATGACATGATGCTAGAAACTTTAAGAACCTATCATCTCTGAAGATGAAAGGCCAGTTCTCAAGGGTGAACCTCAAGTGCCATCGAAATAACAATGTTCCCTCCAACAGGGAACTAAAATGGTTCTTCTATAGCATCACAGTTTTTAGCATTTTTAAGAGTGCAGAGATTTCAATGCAACAGACAAGAGTCCTGTGTATTTTCCCACATTACCATCCCGACACAGCCAGATGCTTTTGGGAACTTTTTCCATTTATATTCCATTATTTAAATTTCCTGACAAGCGGAATAATTAACGACCCGGGCCTTTTGATGAGCTGCTGTTACCGGCATCACTTAATTAGAATAATCTATCTCTACGGGTCAGATGCATGAGTAAGGACACAGCAATGGGACGTTTCATTAGAAAAGTTCATTATCCAATAAATAGCTTTGACTTGCGGAGAGATGGGCCACGGAGAGGCAGTTGCTATGAATGCTGTTAACTGAAAATCTGTGCTTTTGAAAGGAAGTTAGAAACCGCTGATTTATTATCTAAGGTAAAGTATCAAAACCACCAAGGGATTCTGGCAGGCAATTTCTCGTCATGCTAACTTAATTAGCGTCAGGAATGGGACGTCTGAATGCTAATTGGGTTTGATGAAGGCCTGTGCACACCGCAGAGTGAGTTATGAACCTGTGCCACTCACAGCAGTGCCATTTTGGAATGAAGGACGTCCCACAGAGACCTTACACACGGAGCCTTTGAAAACAGAGGAACTCGTATTGTAACTATCAAAAAGTACAGGTCTCCATGAATTATTCATATCGAAGTCAAAACACTGTCACAAAAGAGTGATTTGAAGTGCCTTTTATTTTGTTTCAGACACAGTTGATCACATGACCCAGAGCACAGAGGAACTGAACAACAGCCTGCTCTCTTAAAGGGAACACACATTAGTTCCAATGAATCGATGCATAAATAAACTCCTCCATCTTTGAGGCGGAGAACTGATAAACTTGTGCACTGAATTCTTTGTTAAAATTAAACTCTTTATATACATTAGGACAGATTACGTTCTACCATGCTTGGCTGAGTAATCCTTACTGTTTGCTCTAAACATCCAGTGTGTTTTTGTACGTTTTTGTCTTTTTCTAACAAGTTTAGTGATTTTGTTATTTCTTGATTGTACCAAGGAATAAACATTGACATCTTTCTATCGAGGATAAAATAAAGACAGAAGTTCAGAATCTCACTACCCCTCTTTAAAGAGAAAATGCAATCAGTGCAAATATAAACGCTTGAACATACTAGTTACGCAGCTTTTTAAGGTATATGTAACATCCTCTAAAATACATTTTAGACCCAGTAACTATATGTAACATCTTCTAAAACATGGTTCTAATAATAAGTTCATAGTATTATTAGAATATTCTCACACCAGTGATTACAGTAATCTTGTACATACCTTCTAGCCATTTTTCACAAACAAAAGGAAACAGGCATGTATAGCAAACTGTAAAACGGGTGACCAACAACCAGATGAAGGATTAGATTTGACTTTTGATCTTTTAAAAGCTACACTATTAAAACTTTTAATGATGCCTCATTCAAACTTCAAAAATGTATTAAAAACCAGACAGGAAATTTGAATAAGGTTATATAAGCTGTGAGTTTTACAAATTATCTCCAATGCCCATTCATCAAACACACTTAAACAGCTACACACACATCACACATACACACATATGCAAATAAACACATCTAGCAAACTCTGTCCCAAATGCACACATTTAATTTAGCCCCCAAAACCTGTTATATGTTAGGATAACATATTTCTTTGCACACACAAACAATAAATAGCACATAAAAACAAGAGACATAAAAGTGAATCATGTACAACAGTTTCTATAGATTGCATTCCCTTATGTTAATTTTGTTAAAATTTTCTTAAAGTATAATTTGGCAGAGTTTTGGACAGATATTGCTTAGCTTAGAAAGTGACCACAATTAGCGTATTCAGTCATGCACACAATAACTGACTGAGATTAGATATATAAACATCTGGTATGGTAACAGAAAAACTACCAGATGGGCGTCGCCGGATGAAGTCACACCGGCGCCAGAGTTTTAGGGCATGATGTCATGAGGAGGAGGAGAATTGCTGAGGAAGGCTTGGAGGTGGAGGGGCTTTGGGGATGTCTGAGGGCTGATTTTTTTTGTGAGGATCGTCAATCTTCTTTTGCGGTTAAGTCAACAAAGTGAGATGGAGCAAAAGTGAGAGAGAGAGATAACAGAGGCAGAAAATCCAGGGCAAGCTGTTCACAGCTTGTCTGACATCAATCCAATCATGTTGTTTCTTCTATGGCTCACTGGACACACAGTTGATTCTTTAGGCTAAAAAAGACACAAGAAAGAAAATGTTTAACACAACAATAGAAAACATTGTTCTTGTGTATGAATAAAAAAAATCAACTGTTGCTATCAATTCTCACTGGTTATATTACAGTGTGTTCACAAACACAGGAAGTGCTTGAATACTGTATTAAACCAAACCCTTGAATTCCCTCCTAATCCCACCCTGTCATTTCACCAGAAAGCTTGGGAACGGCCTTTCAGAGCTCAGCATTACAGCCTGAAGTGGTTTATGTTCAATCCAGTATCTCTGTCAAGCAGGTTAAAAGCAAGGCTAAAGTCAAAACACAGTAAATGCACCCTGCACTCAACACAAAATTACATGCCCACTTCCCCCTGTAATGACAGGACTGGGAAGGCCTGTGAAAAATTACACTGGAACAAAAGACACATAAGGGTGTCGTGTCATTTCACATTATCACAACCCTCACTTTAGCGCTAGCGGAGCACTGACGCAACAGCAGAAATACAGACAGAGATCTTGCAGTAAAAGATAAAGGGAAAATTATGCTGTAATTTTCCTGCAGAAACATTTCTTTATCCTGTAAACTGTGCTAACATCTCATGAAATATTTACAGTTAAATATCACTAAGTGACTTTGGTCTTGTAACAGGCAAATTTCAAAATGAAAAAGAAACGTCTATTCTATTGGTCTAAATTGGTTTTCCACCATTACAAAATATGACAGAATCAGTTCAAAGGTTGCAGATTCAACGATCAAAGACAAAGACAAAAATTGGCTGAAACAAGCTGTGTGGTATTCAGTACAATATGTGCGCATCCTGAGATTTTGTATTTCAGGTGTAAAACAAAATTACCGCATTGTGTAAAATCCAACAAGTAAGGGATCATCAATCAAGCTGTGTGATCTATGGGACAGCTGAGGAAATGAAAATCCAATAGCCTATTTCCAAAAAGTTGGCGTTGTTAGTTCAATTAACAGGAAGTGGATGCTGCAGTACATCAAACCACCAAGATGCTGCCTAGAAAAGTTTATCGCTCAAAAAGTTTCACCACAGACAAAAAAGAAACGAAAAGCCAATGTTGAGCCACTGAATTTAATAGCTGAAGTCAAGATGTACCAGTTAATCATATCTAGGGTCCTACAAGCCAAGAATGGGTAACAAAAGAACCCACTGTTCAAAAAGAACCATATTAGAGTCTGGAATGAAAGTCACAGTAATATAATGTGAGATAAAGTGATCTGATGAAACCAGGACACATAATTAAAGGCTGCTAGCCAAAATTAAAGATATGTGTGGCCAAAACTGGACTCTGCCAACACTTAAAACAGCATTACTCACATTAGGTCTTGATGTTGGTGGCATCGTACTATTGCACTGCTTGTTAACAGACTGGGCATCTGTGGTTTCAATGGACCAAAATATGAGGGGAACTACAAAAGATCTGGCTGTAGTTTAGAGAAAAATAAAGCTTGCAACATGAACTTTCCTGCTGCAGAACAATGAATTTAAACTCAGGGCCTTATCAACACCTGACTGCATCAATAACAATAGTCACAAAAATTACCCTAATCGTTTTGAAGTAAAACTAAATCCATGTAAACTGTTTAATTTGGCAAATTTAATAAAATGAACAAAATGTCTGATTTTTAGCACACTGTAAGTAATCATCAACCCAAAAGTTAGTAGTGATCATTAACCAAGTAAATGCAGGGATATCAGGTTAGCGCAATTGTTCAAGAAACGTTAACATTGCTTGTTAATTAAAAAGCACATAATTAAAGGATTGCTAGAATTGATTGTGTGAAGCAGTAACAGCACCAGCGAGAACACTTACACTTTTAATTACAGCCCTAATCTTTGTCGCTTCAGTGTTGTTACAACATACGTTAGCCAAAGAAAGAGCCAAAAATCCTGTGAAAAACATCAGTGTGACAATTGGTTGAGGTCACTTGATCCAGAGAGAAGATGAGAACACTGTTTATCTTTACCTTTAGTACTAAAATACTCCTGATTCATCTTTAAAGAGCCATTTGCATTTCAGCCTTCAGCAATAAAACCATTTTTTATTTTAAAATGTCAAGCCTCAAAGGGTTTTACACAAATTCTATAGCACACAATATCTTAAAACAGCTCTGTAAAAGTTAGGACCCCAGGCACCTGCCTTCTGTCCCCCTCTCCAATAAAAAAAAACAGCTTATCTCCTACCGATACCACTAAACTGTAGGGTACAGTATGTTACAATTTCTCTGTGTGACCACAACTTTGTTTGCTAACTGGTTTATAATCACCTGAACAGAGTACAGCTCTGTTCTTTAACTACATGTGATGTCGTAAAGCTACGTTTGGGGTGTTAATTGTACCACAAACTTTCCTTTTTCAAAATAAAACATTCATTAAAAAGTTATTACTTTTAACAGAAAGCGTTTCCGCATTGATTTACCACCGCAGCACATACTGTACGCTCTACCTCTTTCAACTGTTATTGTAATATTGCTGCCTGGAATGCATTGAGCTTTGAGATTAAACAGTACAATAAAGCTATTTAAATCCAAAAAGCACTTTCTGGGGAGCTAAATATGTCATAGTGACCCTTTTGATTCCGCAAATGCGCAACAAAGCAAAACACTACATGAGCACTCGCCTCAATGGATATTGCTTTACTACGAAATTAAAACCACAACATCAAACAGCTGGTGTAGATTCCAACAGCTAAGACAACTCCTGCACATTTCAAAGGGTTTTTATTAGGTTTTAATAGGTTTTGCTGTTTTATATCAGCAAAACCTGGAAATACACTAATACTAAATAGACTTTTTGTTCTCGCTGACTATAGCTGAGACAAAAGTGCAACTTTTTGCATAGCAAAATAGTGAAAGTGAGCAAATTATTTGCATGTGTCATGTATGAAAGAAATCTTTAAAGTTATAGTTGGTATTTCTGTCATGAGCCCATGTCTAAAGCTGTATGACTTTCTTTCTTTTGTAAAACACAAACACAGCTATTCATAAAAGAATGTTTAAACTGCCTTTGTCTCAATTACAAAAAGTAAACGTTTTCTAAACGTCCTAGCAAGTTTCAGTACTATTAGTTGTGTTAGTATTTTTTAACATCATGTATAAAATAAATTTAAAAAATTACATTGTGGAATATTTTAAAACAGAATTGTTTTTTTAATAACTTTTAGTATCCAAGCAACATTTAATACAACAAATAAACTAGATGTTTTATAACATTTATGGTCTCCATTTTCATTGTATGCAAAAGTCATTCAACATTCTTCAAAAGTCAGTCAAACCCTTGTGTTTTGTGTCATTGTGTTTGCAACAACACAAAGGTGACTACACAATGACAAAATTTACATCTTGGGTAAAAACAATCTTTTAAACAAGGTCATGCTTACAAGTACACACGGTTTTGTGAGGTAAAATGCTGCAGAAAACATCACCTGTCAGTAGGCTACATTTCGCACATGCCAAATTAAGCAAAACAAAGAAGCCCGGAGAACTTTTACATAATAATCTTCACAGCTTCACGTCCCACATTCAAACTAAATTGCTGTTGCCAAACCAGCGTTGACCTTCGTCCACCTGCTCCTCCTACCCACCATCAATTCTTCTCTCTAGTGCTATTTTTCTAGTGCTAAGCTGAACAGAGATGGAAAGGTCCGATTTACACGGCCTCAGTTCATTACAGCTTCCCTGTAACAAGACCTACCAGCAGGTCCAAAAAGTCCCAATGTAAATTCAAGGAGAAAGTAACATTGGTTTCTTTTCAAGTCTTTTCAGAATTTCACAGTGACATTTTATCGTTAATTTAGAGACGGTCCCAATTTCAAAAACTTGGTCAATCATGAGTGACTTTAATTACAGGAGCTCCGTAAGAGCAG
>JBAJNP010006012.1:0-26980 GCA_036877545.1 Yasuhikotakia modesta
TGACTGCTCAGATAGTCTGTATGGAGAGCATCACATGCTTTGTCACTCCTTAACATATTACATGTGCTTGACTTAAAAGCTATTTCTGGAGGTAAACAGGAGGCTTAATAACTGGTAACTAACCGTGTGTTGGTGTAGCTGGGTAATTTTTGTTCAGCCTCATTCAAGCCTATATTTAGTCATGTATTCACACACATCGTGCCTGTTCGCACAAACAAACAGGCAGAGTTATAAACACCTCACTCAAAATTCTGTCAGAGCACAATGAGAGAATATGCAAGATACCTCCAGCTGTGTATTTCCAGCCAGGCAGATTGCTGCAAAGACTTTGTTTGTCTTGTAATTGTATTCTTACTCAACACCTTAGCCCATTACAATATGGATTTTCTCCCAGGGATGTGTTTGAAGTACAGAATGTCATACAAACAGTTATCTCAGATTATCTGCTACAATAATCTAAGGGTCTGTTATAATGAAGACGCCTGATGTCATTATATGGGCAAATATGATGAAGTCCTGCTGTTGCCCATGTGGTGCGCTTAGAATAGCTTGACAGCAATGTCTTGCCGCAGCTATGTTAGAAGCCCCAGTGACATCAATTTGTCAAGAACGGCTTCCTGTAAGTACATTAACTGGTGCAACAGTTCTACTGTATATGTGCTTCAGCTCCATTTCATTGCGTTACGGTTGTAGCTGAAGACTATCATGGAGATGAAGATGGATACTCTTCTCTTGCTGCAATGCTGTGGGATGCAGTTTTGGCAGATGTCTTGACAGCTTAAAAGTCCACCAATGTTTTGCTAACAAGGTCCTCACAACACTGAGGTGCACCATCACACAGCTAATAAATTATCTTCACAGCTTGATGTTGTTAACAAAGCTCCTCCCATATTGCACATTTACTTCAATTACATCCGATAATAATAGCCCTCCATAGGAAGATATACACCATATCTCATTATTAAACATCTACATTTACTCATATGGCTTTTATCCAAAGCAACTTATAGTGAATTCAAGGTACACATTTTTGTCAGTACTTGTGTTCCCTGCGATTGAACCCACAACCTTTGCATCACTAACACAATGCTTTACCAGTTTAGCTACAGGAACACTCAGTTTAGACGCTCAGTAAATGATTAAGGACAACATTTAGGTCCATCGTCAAACCATAAAACTGACTATCGACATGAGGTCCTCTAATGATTTACCAACAGGCCAAAAATATAGACAGTGGTTTGAATTTATATCGATATCTGTAACTCATCCGTAAATCATTTCCCCTGTTGTATTGCAAAGCTGAGTGCAAATGTTGATCTTCCTGTGTCATTCATTAGAGAAAGAAAGTTCTTGTTTTGTAATGAATATAAATAGGTGACAAAATTAACTGTAGAAGGTCATAATTTCCCAAGCGAGAGTTGCTAACATCCTAGTAATGATTGCCATTTCACTTTCTTGATTTAATAGGCCAGAGGAAACACAATTAAATAGCAAGAGATTCTCATTGTTTGTGGTTACGCTATCTCCATTGATTCAAGTTCTTGAAAGTCACTCTCAGCTGAATGCCCATGAGAATCTGGGCTGAGCAAATGATAAGAAGTGGTCTTATTAACAAGTTCATTAAAGTGATACTTGTTCCAGTTATATGAAAAGCTGATCAAATTTAGTAGTACTTGCATGCATATAATAGCAACTTTGGTAATTTACTCATTTGGGAGACACTTTTGTCCTTTTACTTACAGTAAAAGTAATGTGTATATTTTTTAATCAGTATTGATGTTCCCTGGGCTCAAACCCACAACCTTTGCACCGCTAGCGCAATGCTCTACCGGTTGAGCTATCAGAGATATCAGAGAAACATTAGAGCCATTTCATCTGATTATTCATCAGTGTCATTATGATAATGGAGGAAGCATAAGTTAGTTTGGCACAATCCAGTGATTATGGAGATTATACCTGGCCCTAGACTCTTGAAGTACAGCCTTCATTTCCAAATTACTTTACAGACTAAGACTCCTACTGGATGTGCAGGGGGACCAGACGAGCAGAGGAAGATCTATGTGGGAGTAATTTGCATTACTCCCTCGTTTTGTATCTATTTTCCCTGGCTAAACTGCTTGAAAAGCCCTTCTAAGAGCCAAGCAAGGTATTGATTTTTACTTGTTTAAACACAGCGGCAGGAGTGCGCATCTGTCTGTTTTCTTTCTCTCCGTATACATGCAGTTAATAGTAGCATGTTGTGTTTGACCTGTTAAATGCTATCTTTGCTAAATGCTAACTATGGCAAATTCTAAATTAGATCCTTGTACGAACAAACTAATTCTTATTCTTGTTTACATAAGATGGTATTTTCTAGTCATTTTAATGATAACAGATTTGTGTGTGAAATAAAAAGCAGCAAGGACGAGGCTCACACTGAAACACACCGTTTCACGCTAATACATAAGATATATTGTATTGTTTAACAGTATTGTCTACACAAGGTGAACATGACGCACTTATAACGCGTTTCAGTCTTTGTAAATTCAGCTGGAGAGCTTCCATTTGTAAAGCCTCTGCTTTGGCTTTAACACAGTCTCCCCATTTAAGTAAAGACCTTGGCATGTGTCCCATAAGCCAAATCCTCTCTGTAAGCCATTGTTTCCAGGTCCATGTCTCCTGAGAACTCACTTTGGTTTAGTGTGTTGTTTGTCCTTATAAAGTTCTAGGATAAATAAGTGGAGCACAAGCACAGGAGTTTGCTACTGTGTGTGTGGGAGGGGTCTACTTAACCATATATTGGGGGTAAATGTGTATCCAAAAGTCAGCAAAACCTAACAAAAATATCAGCTTTTTTCAGGACTTGTTTGTAAAAACGCTTTAAAAATATAGCCATACCTATTTTTAATTTTGTACAAATGTAGAAAGTTTCTATTAGAGTTAAAGTGTGCCTCAGTTTTATTGTTTATAACTAGCTGTGCAAACAAACAATGGAAACCTGAATACTGTTACAATTTCAATAAATTAAAGTAAACATGTGTGATTTAAAAATGTATAATAGAGTTTTTTAAGCTTTTAATTGTTGTAGATGATAATAAATTTTGGTTTATTTATAGGCAGGAATCATCACTTTATTTATCCATACAGTGTGATGTGATTTGACCTCACTCACACAGCTAAGGGCAATTTTAATATATAAAACAAGGTGATTTAATATATAATGCATTCAATTTACCTAACCTGCATGTCCTAGGACTATGGAGGAACCCAGAGTACATGGAGGACAAAATCTCCACTGGCACACTGACCTCCTGCCTCAAACCAGGAACCTTCTTGTGATGAACCAACATTGCTACCCACTGAGCCACTGTGCTGTCTATATTAACAACCCTTGCCATTGTTTTATTTTAGAACATTTACACCCCTTAATGTGCTCTATTAGCCGGCTAAAACAGACCATCTTTATGAAAGAGTCAATTTTACTACCAATGGCACTTCCCTCAGATGTCTTAGAGTTCATTTGACAGGCTTGTCAGACTTTGAATTTGATTGTGAAACAAAATGCAAAGGTGATTGAGATTGAAAACACCACCAGTAAACATGCACTCGTTATCTGCCCCATGTGCCCATGTGTGTGATCACTGGAGCGTTCTGACAGAGTGTGCCTAGACTGGAAGTACAAGGAATTCTTTTAATAGATAAAAATTAAAAAATAGCATTTTTCTGATGTTCTTAATATGTTTATCTTACTGGTATAATAACTTCAGCTTTCTTTTAATATTTTTAATTGTTTTTATTAGCTTATCAGTTTTTATCAGTAGAAAAGTACTATATATATATATATATATATATATACATGCGGGAACATATATATACATATATATATGTATATATCATTGTATATATTTTTCTTTTTTATGTGATACATGGCAATAATTTGGGTCTAAACCTCTCAGACATCAAGAAGATGGAAAAAACATTCCTCCTGGATGCCCTGCGTTCACCTTCTGGCCTCTTTGACAGGAGCAGCACCACATTTCAGCC
Source organism: Yasuhikotakia modesta (assembly GCA_036877545.1). Classification (NCBI taxonomy): domain Eukaryota; kingdom Metazoa; phylum Chordata; class Actinopteri; order Cypriniformes; family Botiidae; genus Yasuhikotakia; species Yasuhikotakia modesta. The sequence goes on from JBAJNP010006012.1 coordinate 4,024, forward strand.
GCCAGCCCCTCATATACGCAGCTACATATATGAGCCTCATATATGCTCACCCTCAAATTTGTACCAATATCAGCATTTCAGCCTAGTATTATTTCCCACACCTACAAAATGTATGGATGCATCTCTTGTTCCATTTAGACTCCAGGGCATCAGAAAACTAAATAATATGGATGACTGGCTTATTCTGGCCCAGTCAGAATGGCAGTTCAGCCTCCAGATGTCATCCTCGGCCATACAAAGTGCCTGCGGTTGAGGCTCAATGCCAAGAAAAGCTCTCTTATCTCCCAGCAGAGAACTAAGTTTCTGGGAGTAGTGTGGGACTCAACTACTATGCGGGAACCAGTCACCAGGACCAAGCTAGGTCAAGCTGTCACTGTAAAACTCTTTCAAAGATTGTTGGGGCTTATGGTAGCTGCCCAACTGACAAATTTCAGTGCCTGGAAACATGTTGCTTCATCTATTCAGAAATTAGCTTCTGTTGGGTTCTGGTATCTTTTTGTAGCATCTTTTTATAGTAGAAATGGTAAATATCCAAATTGGCCATAGTATTTAGTAAGTTTATATACAGAACTTAAATGTTAACTTAATGTTAGCAGTTTAGTTGAAACAGTAATAATAAAAACATAAGCGCTATCAAATTTTAAGAGTAATAAAAGTATCCAATGCGAGCAGGAAATGTATAGCTTTAAAAGCAGAACTCATACGGTCTATTTGTTTTAACTACATAAGTTTTTATAATTTTTTTGATGTTTTACAGCTTGAATACTTCAATGTTACAATCAATGTTTGTCTCATGTTCCACAGGTTGTTCCAGAATATTCCTCATGTTCCAAACACAGGAATACAAGTTTGGAATGACACAGGGGTGAATAAATAATGCCAGAATATCATTTGTGGATGTTGCAGTTATGTATTATTGAGAAAAAATTTAATAGTATATTCTTGTGTTTCCAATTTTTGATGGAGACCTTTAGCTAATCAACCAATCAATATCTCAGGGATTAGTTAGCGTGCTCTATAAATTCTTTAGTTATTCTTGGTATGATAAAGAGGCTCCTGCCAGGACATGGCCTGATTGCTTCACGCATCTCATTAAATGTGTGTCCATTGAAAGTTCTCTCAGCGTCTCACAGTAAGGTGTCAATTAACTAACATTCACTGCTAAACAGAAAGATTGATGTCTCTCTGCGTCTGAATCAAACACAGTGCACAGCTTTAATGGTTTATCAGATGATACGCAGCACAGACCTACAATGAAACCATTTTCTGAAACATTTTGTAGAATAATTGGACATCACAAGCAAGACAGATTGTTTATTAAACTGTCCATTTATTTGACCCTACAGGGCAAAACTGACTGAAAAGTTTCATATGAACAAAACAAATCCCAAATGAACACATTTTATGAGAAATATGGTTAATATAATACACCTTTCTCCCATGTTGTCCAATACTCATATGTTGAAACATGAAAATATGTGAAAATGACAAGCACACTATAATAGTGATCTGTCTTATATGTCCATTATTGTAAATTGCAAGCCTTCTGAAGTCATTCAACAGAATGAGAAATAGCCTTAAAATGAATTGCACGTGTGTTTTGTGTGTCACAGTCATGACTTTCAGCTCCATTACCCAAATTGTAAAGACATTTTCTTTTTTAAATAATTTCCCTCATTTTAAGTATGTCCTAATTATGTCCCTTTAACTATGTAGCCACAAATATATAAAATATATTTAATATATAACCACAAACATACAACTATTGTAACCACAAATCTATAGTTATTATAATATATCTTTTAAAATACTTTTTAAAATATATCTTTTAAGATACTTTTTAAAATATCTTTTGAAAAAAAATTTAATAAATGTTATAAAAAATAATTTGTAAAAATGATAGTTTAAACATGGTATTTGCTTTACTGTAGCTCAACTGGTAGCGCATTGTGTTAGCAACGCAAAGGGTCTAGGTTTGAACTTAGCGAAGGCGATCACTGATAAAATATTTGTACATCTATACGTTGGCTTTGCATAAAAGCATCTGCCAAATGAATAAATGCAAATGTAAATAAGAGATTTTAAAATAAAATGGCGACTGCATGTTCAGTCAGCACAATGTCCCTCATAACTTCTGTCTGACTATTGTGACAATTCAGATACAACTTCAGTTCTTCTGTTGATCAACTTTTGTGTTCTTGAATGTCTTCTTGTTTTACTTATTATATATTATTTGACTATAATAACTTTGACAGCTAATGCAATGTAACATTTGTCATACGTAAACTTACAAATACAAGTGGAGATTTGAGGCTGGAGTTGAATTAGTTTGTGCTAAAGCAGTGGCACATTTCTTGTGGGTTTTGACAAGTTGACTGCTATGTAGCAATCTTGATAGCATGCATAAGTCAAATAAACACCCTTATCTCCTGCATATGCCCAATGACTGTCTTGTCTGCAACCTAATCCATGTTCCTGACAGCCTGTGGTGGCGAGATTTCCATATGTCTTTATTTTCATTGCACAAAATAATTTAGTGGTGGTTTGAGATTGTCCTTTATATATAAAGGCACATATTTTTAAAGCGTTGTTGCAGTATCTTTAGGTATATGGATTTTCTGTGCCCTACAGTTAACTGACATTTTATTTTTAAATTAGCATTAGATATTTAATTAGCACAGCTACCACACAGCAGAGTGAGTCCCTCTATAATTGCTATTATCAGAGGCTTTGTCCACATTAGGTCAAGAAACTGGAGACACTTGGAGTTTTAGGCCAAAGGAAATACTTGACTAAGTTAAATACTTGTTAAAAAAGTAAACAAAAATGTTCACAAAGTACAAAATGTCTCTGGGATCTCTGCAATGCAATGCTATAGGTATTGTTTACTTTGTTAAAAATGTAGAACATGCTTTAAGGAAAAGTAGTACATGTTGCCTCATTGGACAACAGAATATTTAGTAGTTGTCTTAGTTCAATTATCTTTAGTATTCAGCTATGCTTATATTCCAATGTGACATGTTTTGCTAACATATTTCTCTTAATCTGCTTCTTTTTCAGACTGCCTATAAATGTTTGGGGAGAGAAAATTGGTGGACATTAAATTATGAATGTTAAACAAGATGACCCCTTACCATCAGCGCCAGATGTTGAGAGGTCCTAGATGGAAAGGGGCTTGGTCTGACCCCTTGTTTCTCCTGCTTTTAGCCCTGCAGTTGCTTGTTGTTGCTGGATTGGTGCGAGCCCAAACCTGTCCGTCTGTATGTTCCTGCAGCAACCAGTTTAGTAAGGTCATCTGTACACGCCGAGGACTTAAGGACGTCCCTGATGGCATCTCCACCAATACAAGGTATCTAAACCTTCAGGACAATCAAATACAGGTCATCAAAGTAGACAGTTTCAAACATCTACGACACCTAGAAATTCTTCAGCTTAGCAGAAACCACATCCGCAACATTGAGATTGGCGCCTTTAATGGGCTGACCAGCCTTAACACACTGGAGCTTTTTGACAATCGCCTCACAACTATCCCAAATGGCGCCTTCGAATATCTCTCCAAACTGAAGGAGCTGTGGCTTAGGAATAACCCTATTGAGAGCATACCGTCTGATGCCTTCAGTCACTTGCCCTCCTTGCGGAGGTTGGATCTGGGGGAGCTAAAGCGCCTCTCCTACATCTCAAGTGGAGCCTTTCAGGGCTTGAGCAACCTTCGTTACCTGAATCTGGGGATGTGTAACCTCAAAGAGGTCCCAAACATCCAGCCCTTGATTCGCCTGGATGAGCTAGAAATGTCAGGGAATCAGCTCACAGTGATTCAGCCAAGTTCTTTCAAAGGTCTCATTCATCTTCAGAAGCTGTGGATGATGCATGCTCAAGTTCAAACCATAGAACGAAACTCCTTTGATGACCTGCAATCATTAAGAGAACTAAACCTGGCTCACAACAATCTTACCTTTTTGCCCCATGATCTTTTTACGCCGTTGCGCCACCTACAGCGAGTGCATTTGCATCACAATCCTTGGAACTGTAATTGTGACATTCTTTGGCTGAGCTGGTGGCTAAAAGAGACTGTACCAACAAACACCAGCTGCTGCGCCCGATGTAATTCCCCTCTCAACCTCAAGGGGCGCTACATTGGTGAGCTCGACCAGAGCTACTTTCAGTGCTATGCTCCTGTTATTGTGGATCCTCCTGCTGACCTCAATTTGACTGAAGGAATGGCAGCAGAGCTCAAATGTCGGACAAATTCCGTCACTTCAGTCAGCTGGCTAACACCAAATGGCTCCATCATAACACATGGGATGCTTAAGATGCGTATTACTGTCCAAAATGATGGAACATTAAACTTTACCAATGTCACCGTCCAGGACACAGGAACCTACACTTGCATTGTAAGCAACATACTAGGCAACATCTCGGCCTCTGCTGTCCTCAATGTTACAACCGCTGACAACAGCGGTTTCAGTTATTTTACTACAGTCACCGTAGAGACGATAGAAACCCCAAATGATGGGGAGAGTAGGACACCATCTTTTGGCTGGGTGTCCTCCTCAACCACAAGGGGAACACCACTCGCCACAGAGAGAGCTTACACCATTCCTGTGACTGACATAGACATGGATGGGGCTTTCAATGGTTTGGAGGAGGTCATGAAAACTACCAAGATCATCATTGGTTGCTTTGTGGCCATCACACTCATGGCAGCTGTCATGCTCATAATATTCTACAAGATGCGCAAGCAGCACCACCAGCAGGATCACGATGGGCCAACCCGCGCCATGGAGATCATCAATGTCGATGAGGAGCTGACAAGGCTTCCAGCCATGGAGAGTCACCTGACTCTTCCACCCCTGGATCATTACAACCACTATAACTCATACAAAACTGCTTATAATCATCTGCCCACCCTCAGCTCATTGCATAGTTCAGTGCATGAACCTTTACTAATCCAAGCCAGCTCAAAGGACAACGTACAGGAGACACAAATTTGACCATGCTTTGAGTTTGGATTAACTAAACTGTACTAATGATGTTTGAAATCTKRTTGCAGACACGCTGTCAGAKTGAGAGACAGCAGCATTGATTAAAACGTTCAGCAGTGTTATTGAGAGACTGGTTGTATGTATTATTTTAGCAAGTGTCTTTACAAATCTTATTTATTAAAGATATGTGAAGTGACTGAATCATAAAATCAAAAAAGGTTTTATTCTGTTTTTTATCACTGCATTTTTCTAACAGAAAAATTGAGTTTTCTTTAGTTTGTTGGTTAAAGGTCAGCTACCACGCTTTTGAGAACAATGAAAAACAATTGATGTATTTCTTTCCCCACTGTTGGCACATCACATTCCTTTTGCTCCAGCATGTTTTCGTTATTTTAGACACAGTCCTTTAAAGCAAAACTGGCCACTGAAAACAGTAGACTATAAATTGCATGAAGCATTTAGGTATGAATTGCCTTGGGATGAGAGAGGTGTTGGAATGGTCACATTTTTCCATGGATAAAAGGAAAAGCCTTCATTGCCAGGACCTGAATATAGTGCAAAGTATAAAATACTTACAGTTGTCCCACCTTAAAAGTGTTATATAACAAACCTACCATATGTTGCCAAGTTTTTACATAGTGTGAACGAAGTTCTTCATGTTCAATTTAAGTGACATTTTATAGAAATTACTGAAATTATTCAGTAATTTCTATAGAAATAAATTAAATATAGAAATTATTATTTATAATTTTTAAACAATATAGAAAAATACACATATTCTTTTCCAGATTAAAAATCTTTTTAAAAAACATACTGTGGATTATACTGTTTCAGCCCTGCCAAATTCACACATTAACATGTATGACATCAGTTAGAACATCTAGATTTTCTGCAAAGTAAATAAATATTATTTGACATACTAATTATAACTGTAGTTATACAGTTGACAGTAACAAACAGGTTGTAGAAACATTAGGCACAATTCTGTTCACATACACCAATGTTATCTGTTCTAATCACTTTCTTTTTATAATTGACTACAAGAGTTCACCTTGATTATGAGTCACAGTTTTTAACTGTGTTTCTTTCAGCAATTGGCAGATAAAATATTTGACAATGTCACACTTCATTTCAGCACAATTATGATCACATTTTACTGGTAAATAACATTTCTCATTGATCCACAGCAACTAGCAAGTAAACTAGCTTTGAGAGGGTTAAGTAGTTAAAGGAAATGTTCCTTCACTGAATAAGTCCATCAACAAAGATGATCAGAGCCACACAACTACCCCAATATCACATCTGTGTGACATATTTCAGGCAAAACACTGAAATATGTTAGTAGTTTCATGGCATGCAATGCCAAAAATAACTCTGAGTGTCTGAAGAAAATGAAATATGATTTAGAGACTGTCTGCTGGGCTGGCTTCAGAAAGACTGCTATGAGGAAATAAATAATAAAGTAAAATATAGTCTGGTTATGTCACCATGGAAACCAGTGACCTAGTGAATAATACACTGGACAAAATGTCATGAGAGTGTAGCCCAGCACTCACAGGTTAATTGTTAATTTCAGAACCGCATTGTTTTCAGCAAAGTAATTTATGAGCCACGGTTGTTGTTGTCTTTTTGTGTATTTTTTTCTGTATGTCTGCCATAAACCATCAGTTTTTGTAATTTAATTATTTAATTTTGTGCAATTTATTTTGTGTATTTTATTGTGAATTTTTTATGTTATCAAAAAGCTGATTTGACTGCCAACTGCATACCTCATTGTGTGTGTGTGTGTGTGTGTTTGTGTGTGTGAGAGCCTCACTTCTTTGTGACTGATACTGTGCTTTTTATATTTCTCACAGTTGATGATATAAACTGATGTGTCTCACTTCCCCCTTTTAATCAATGTGGAAAGTGTGATGTGAGGCTGGTCTCACCAGTCAACTTTCGAAGTAAACCTAATACAGTAGGTTAATATGTCAAAGGCCTCAATTAGATTCATTTTAATGGGATGTGTTTGCTAACAAGAAATTCATCAGGCAGCATATTGTATGAAGATGAAGCCATACATCTATTGAAAGTCCATTTATTAGAATCTTTCAGTCAGTATCACTTTCTCTGCAGTCATTAATAAACGTTACCCATTTATTGCTAGTTTCCATCATTCCCTATAGATATAAACAATTTTCCTCAACATGGTCACTTTCACCCTCATTGTCATTCATATACTGTGAAATATTACATAAAGGTTGCTTGTGTTTGTTTTGTTTAATGCTTTTGTTCTGAGGTAAAAAAAAAGTTCCTATACCATTTTACCAACAGCGTTGGGCCATTAAAAAGTCTCTGTTTTCAGAGGGTCTTAAATGAATGCTAACTTTCTCCTTTCTGCTGTGTTACTGAGCACTGCATCAGTTACAGAAGCTACCAGATCAATGATGCCTGTATGGTCTACATAGAAAATTTGTGATGTTGAATTAAACCGCTTCTCTTTGGTTTCCTTGTGATTTGTTTGTTATTGGTATCTCATTTTTTTAGATTTCTGAAGTGATTTTCTTTATGGCAAGAGAATGTCTCTTTATTGACATATTTCTACAAGAACTGTTATTGAAAATAATAATATTTCTGTCAAATTATACATTTGCTGATCAGTTCATAATGCTTTGGGTATACAGCTACTAAACATGAGTCATGAAAAAATAAATTACAAGCGATTATAGTTCATACAGATACATGCTATAAATGTAAATAAAAATTGTTTTCTAAAACAGGAAGTGTGAGGAATTTCTTTTCTGTGCATTTAAATTCATATAATTCCTGTTTCTTTTGTCTCATCCTTAGCTACAAGAAAACTGTATGGTCACACATTTCAGACAAGCAAGAAAATCACACTAACTAGTACATATCATAAAATGGCATTAGGTCATTCAGGCGTTAACCTTGTCTCTGCCTTGAACTACTTTTTATACCTTCTAAAATACATTGTAGCAGAGGCAGGGCATGTTACATAAATGGCAATATGTCCAGATATTAAATGGTGGAGATTAGGTGCTGCATTCAAAAGCTGTACATTAAGTTTTATTTACATTCTCCAATCAATAGTGAATTAGTCAAAATAAGCAATACGGCAAAATGCAATTTTGTTTCCCAAAAAGGCACTTTCGTTATGGATACAAGCCAAAATATACAGTAAAACAGCAAACTCCCTTAAAAGTATTACATATATTGTTTACATTCATTGACTGTTGGATATATCCATATAGGCTCACTTTGAAACCAGGCCAAATGTTTATAGGGTCTAACAATTATTTATGTTTTGTTTACCACATTCTAGCACTAAACATTTGCACAAAAGCTAACATTTAGTGTCAGTATACTAGCATTAAATCCACAGGCCAATTAAAGCATCTTAATTCAGAGACAAGAAGTGTCTGTCCTCATTCATTATTTCATTCAGATAAGAAAACCACTGAGCCACGGGTTTGCTTTAAACCCTTAATAGAACTGATGTCAAAATGAGAGACTAGTGACCTCTAGACACCCAGAGGCGCTTCTTAGTTCAAGATGGACTTGATTTTACAGCACCTTCTGTTGCGTTATGGGGCACTTGACATCTAATCCATAGGGCTTATACTGAGGTCTGCACAGCGCTAGAAACTTGTGAATTAAATTTATAGGTGCCTTGCATTGTCTCGTTTCCCACATGATTAATTGCACAGGGCCCCCTGACAGACAGAAGTACATCAGTTAATTAATTTTGCCTGGACAATGCCATTAGCCACACAGTAAGAGGGCGGGGCCGCGAAGGAACAGAATATATGTGCAGTCCATATGTCTGCATGTCCCGGCCCACAGAGTCTGTCATCCACCTGTAACAATGAATCTCCTCAATGATTTACACAAGCTGTCAGCAGCCCTCATCACATTTACAGGTAGCAGAATCTCTCATCACTGCAATTACTGTGACATGAAAGGGATCAATTTCAACAACATATCATTACATCAGAGATTACAGGTTTATCCACAAAAGAATCTGTGCAGACTTTTATCGTCTTTATCTTGATCTTTTATGATCAAGATATGATATTATGATCTATCCTGGTGGTTAGCAGGAGACAGGAGATGAAATACACAGAGCTTTCTCTTACCTGTAAGTCCACATTTTCTGAAACATTTAGGTGTCATGTCAATTGTCAATTTCATCTCTTTATTCTCTTCATAAACTGCTGGAGGTGGAGTTGACTGGAGGAATCTACCACAGCTTCCTGTTACAAAGTTACAAATGTAAACTGAAATATAATGTGTTCCTGTTATTTTCATGATACAATTAGGAAACTGATTTGGATGAAAGTGTTTGCTGTCCATGATGTGGGCTTAAACACAAACTCAATCTCAGCTGCCCCTGGTACTTAAAATCAAAATAAAATATGAGTCTGGTGATGTAGGGATACCAGAAGAGTGACATTTAGTGCTGATGGTTACACTTTTTTGGTTTAGAACCCACTGTAGGAATTTCTGCTTGTAATTCCATGTTTCACTACAGAATTTCCTCTAGGCTATTTTCTAAAATGTTCATGTCAGAGAAGCAACACATCTCACAGTGTTGAAGTTACAGAAATCGCCAGATCAATTTTCTGACATGCCAATTGCATCATTATTTGATGTGAATAATTTGTGCTGGTTTCTCGCTGAGCAGCACTTAGTTCAATGCTTGCATTTTTAGGGCCAGGGTCACCCTGAAACATCCACAGAGATTATTCAACCCAGGGGGCAGACATTTTGGGCAACTGATGTTCCCTTCTTTCTGAAGTCACAACATCCTATTTCAAACAGTGCCTGTGATTGTAAGGCTTATCTTTGGCCTCTTCATCTTCAGCAGAGAGTAATTAACAGCTAGAACGAAAAGTCTGCCTGGTGCTAAACTGTAATTACAAGTCCCATTACTCCAAGGGGGCGTTCAAAGCGATTAGCATTTCTCATAAAGCAGTCTGAAAAGTAAGATGAGAGCATTTCATTCAATTTGATGGTGTGACATTCTCAAGAGTTACGTGTTGCACCAAAAACGTACTTGATGTTTACCAGCTTTGATCCAAACTGAATTACATACCAGTGCCACTCCTACATAATAAAATTAAGTAGAAAATTATACTTCCCTCATTGATGTTGCACATCAAATCTCTAGATAAGTCTTTAGCTATTTTGTCAGAGAGGATGCTTGAAATTCACAGGTCAGAAGCTAAAAGGAGCTTGGAAATCTTTCAAAGCCTTTGACAATGTTTACTAATTTACAAGGATCCTGTGTTTGGAAATTTGTGTTTGGGTTTTAAAGAGCTGAAACCAATGTTAGATGCTCTTACATTAAAATGTGGAACGCCATCTAGCAATTACTTTAATTTATGGTGCTTTATACTACATTCAGATACTACATTTGGAAATATGTGTGTATATCATAGGAATACAAATTGAATACAATATTCAAATATCAAAGTCCCTCCTTTATTTTCATTTACAAATCCCCTCTCAGATCCATGCATATTGTAGCGACCTGGGGCATGACGGGTAATCGCGAGTGTGGTGTCATTAAAGATGTTTAATCATGTTAAAGCACCAGCCGTGATTGTTCCCGTCATGTCGCCTGTGTTTGTTATTGTTATGTGTGATTGTGTTTATTGTTGTATTTATAATGTGTATGTGTTTATTGTTGACTATCGTCGGGGCGATTGGTGTCTGTAAGAGGGGCCCCATGGCGATGGTCAGATGTGTGTTGTTTCTGGTGTGGTGGGAATAAACGGGTTCGTTGTACGAGTGCATCCGTGCCGTTTATTCAGGAGCCATGCCGGGATCCCGTGACACTCGGGGCCGTGCGGTGTATGGGGCACGAGTGTTCACATAGGCAACATACTCGCGGCCAGAGTAGCTGCTCGCCAGTTCGCCGTGCCCGTCTTAAAACCCACACGTAACAGACGCGGGTCGTTACAATATGTTAAAATCAGTGCCACACTCTCTTGGGGTTCTCTGTGTCTATTTAGCCATTGTTTCGTTTACCTACTTTGTATTCTGTTTAAGCCTTTGTCCTTGTTTCAGTCATCATTTCACTCCTCTAATTGCATCTAAGTGCAATCACTTTTTCTTAGTCACAGATGGCAAAACATCAGCATAGAGCCGCAGTTCAGTCCGCATGAGCCTCTCGCATCCCGACTGAATAAAAAGAGATCACAGGGGATTGACTGTTGAGCGGAGCTCTGTGACATCTTCAGCCTGACGATTAGAGACAGTGGGCTGAGAGAAAGATTCTTGTTGCTACACAAAGAACGGCGGGACACTCCTTTGACTGTCTGGCACATATTCCAGTGTCTTTCAGTATTCTTCATGATATGCTGCCTCCAGAATTGGCATTCTTTTGGAGTGTTTTGTTCCAGGCTTACTACAGAGAAAACGGTGGGTGCTTGCCATCTGTGTAGATATAAACACCTGCTGTGCTCTCCAGATTACATGGGAACTTCTCCATTGCATTCATTTGTAAATGTCAGGTATAAATATAATATAATTTAAGCCTCCATTTCTGCCTCTGATTGACTCACAGTCTATCTTGGGAGAATGACAAACTTATCAGAGCTGTAATAACGGGAGGTTTGGCAGGGGAAGTCATTCGATAAAAGCTTGCATTACATGTTTTAATAAATACCTCATTAAATCAGAAACAGCTGAACTAAAACAAAATTTATGTTGTAGAGATATTAATGCAAGTAGGCCCGGCAATATTCTGCTGTGAATGAAGAAGTATCTAGGAATTTTGCAACCATACAAATGCTGTATATGTGTCTAATTAAAACATATATAACAGATAATGATAATCTGTGATTTTTTTCATTCACTCATTCAGAGTGTAACATTGTAATACACTGTACACTTGAATATAATGTACTACTGCTGGAAATCTGCCATTTCAGTAATATTAATGACTACAGTGTTGTGAAAGAAACCACAAAATTATTTGTTGAAATAAATTCCTGGATTTCATGACGCTCTGTTAGACATTTATTAGTTGTGGACTTTTTGCCTGTGTGACATTTGCATATTTATGTAGCGCTTGTATTTAGCTTCTTATTTGCATAAGGCCAAAAATATAAAACCTCCTTGGGCATTTAGTGCTGAGATGCAGGACGGTGATGTATGTATGCACCATGTGTCCAACCGGCATTAATTTTCATCGTAAATCCTTGTGAATGACAGGATGTAAATATTCTGCTGACAGGGAATATATTTCAACAGCAGGCTTGAGATCTGACAACAATCCAAGTACCATAAACAGGAACAAAGCAGTGAAAGAAATCCAATTTGAACAGGAGAGGAGTGAGACAGTTAACATTAACACTAGAACTCAGTTCAAAAAGAGGCGCTGACAGAGACACAATGATGGCGCTGTCACAGTGACATCTCTCACTGCTGAAGAGATAGACGGCTGATACTGGAATGAGCAATGGAGGTTTGCGGCCAGAGCATTTGTCAGTCATCAGGTTTGTTTTGTGAGTACAGATTGTGGTTGATATTGCTGCATATTATAAATCTGTTCAAACAGCAATTTTATACAGCTGATGCCTGTTACTGCCATTTTCACTTTCATGTTGTAAGTCATAATAATGAATAACTGACAAATCGCACCTCAGTGAAAAAACTCTGCCATACTCATATTTTGCCCCCTTTCTAATTCGTTGTATTCTATAAAGGTTTCAGAGCAGCACAGCAGTCTGCATATGTTTAATCTACATGATTTGAACACAGTGTTCTTTGCGTTTCTTTGCGTGTTCTTTTTGCGTTTAAGATAATCCTGTAGCTTAGCTGGTAAAGCGTGGAATTAGCATCACACAGGCAACACTGATGATGTATATACTGTATAAATATAGCCTCACTGTAATAAAAACAGATGTAATATGTGAAGCACGTTGGGCCTCATTTATGAAACACTGTGAAATTCATTCTGTGTACATCTTAACCATTCTTGTGTAAATTGACATTCATTTCAATGTGGTAATTTGCGTAAGAATGGTTTTATGAACAATTTACAGAGAACGTTTCGTGAATGAGGCCTGTTGACCTTAAATGTAAAGGTCAATTCTTTCAGCCAAACATTACCCAATCTGCAGTACAGCATATTAAACACGTTTTTCAACCTTTGACATTGTGTTGTAGATAAGAACCTATGAACAAATGAGCTTTTAATGAAAACCCTGTCACTCATTTAAATCTGATTTGAACTACCCAAATAATATTAATAGTAATACTTTTCTATGTTTTCTTTGTTTTCTTTCCACAGTTTTTTTTATCCCTTTATAATTTACTGCAGACAGTCTATCAGAACAGCTCTGCATGTTATTGTAACTGCCAGATGAAAAGGCAGCCTTTAAACAGTTATTCTAATACTTGCTACACAGAAGCCTGGTATCAATGGGCAATGCTCTCTACTTCTGTAGTGGACTTTTGATGATCAAACAGTAACAAGTGAGTTAGGCAGAACATAATTAGATGTTTGCAAAGTGTCAGATGCTGCTAAAGAGAACAGGGGAGTCTGTTTTTCTCATGTCACATGCTTTTAGTTACAGTCAATTCTCTGGTGCTATGAACTCAGATTACAGTTAATGCTAAAGCTGGAAAACAGATTTTGGTACCTACATGACATTGTTTTTTTTGGAACATTTTTAAAGAAACCACCATGGTTTCAAGAAACCATCATATATTCTAATGTTTGGCTTTAGATGCAGTTAGTAGCTCTAACTGCATTACAGAATTACAATAATAGCACAATAATAGACATAATAGTTTTACTAGTAAACTGCTGTATATTGTTACTGGTATTCTAACTTGGAAGCAAATATGGACAGGAAGTGATCTGAAGGATTCACAGCTGCTCAACAGTACTGCAGCATAAGCTATTACAATGAATCTTAGAATAAGAACAACAGCCTTGTAACTGATGTGACTCAGATGTTGCCCAACTTTGTGTAAAAACTGCAAAATTGGCAGCTATTTCATGCATACTGCTAAAACCAAAGATCTGCCAGTGGGTTGGTGGGCTGTCCAAGAAAATAATAAAAAAACATACAAACAAAATACCCAACAATCTCTTCATGACAGCCACTCAAGCAGAACATGTCAAAAGCTCTCAGAAAGATTCTCAGAACAAATGGTTCTTTCAAAGACATGCAGCCATTTTCTTCTTCTGAAAACCTTTTGCCCTCATCATACAATCCCCTGACAGCCTCTCTGGAGTTTTTGGCATTAATGTGTGAACATCCACATTGCACGCCAAGCCACTCGGGCCTCATTCTGCACTAGACCCAATAGACGTATGGAAGCGACGGTTTTAGACAGTATTGTCAACACTGGGGAATCTGCTGGTTGCTTGCAGCGCCACACGCTGCCTGTGAGGCAAAGATATCTGGGACGTGTCAAGAGGTGTCACTGGTGCTTCATTTTCTTTGAAAGTGAAGTGTGTGTGATATAAAAAAGCTGCATAAAAGAAGAATAGTGAAGTGATGTCTATTCATATTTTTATAAATGTGGAGGCTCCAAAGGGATAGAATTTATTTGTACAAATGAACAACTGTATCTGTTAGCATTCACTTGTGAATGAACACTCCTGGAGAGCTCAATCTGTTATATTAATTAGCACATTCACTTCAATAAATCAATCAACTAATCCTATTATTGCAGCATATAAAGGATTAGTAATGGACATTTCATCTTCTAAACAACTTTAATGGCAAAAGCATTAATAATAAAAACATTAGAACAATCTAAGTTCTGTGTGTTCCTGTAGCTCAACTGGTAATTGTGTTAGCAGTGCAAAGGTTGTGGGTTCAATTCCAGGGAATACAAGTACTAATAAAAAAAAGTATACTTTGAATTGATTGTACTTCACTTTAGATAAAAGTGTCTGCCAAATGAATAAATGTTTTGGTTTTGGCCTATGAGATATTATAACATCAGTTGATCACTGTGTCCAGTACTAGTCTGACAGCTTCTTTTGATGGTGGGTCAACAATATGCCCACAAATTGTGCTATTGAAAACATATAACTAAGAGCAGCTCTTCTTTGTGCCATTATTTTCTCTCTTGGTATACACAGGCCCAAAAAAAATGTAAAGTGCCCTTCAGAGCGTGCAATGTTGTCATTTCAAATGGATATCTCAGTTGTAAAATTCTGCCCTGTCATTACTCTACATTAATACAAAATATGTACCAGAGCAAAGCAAACAAACAAGCAAAGATGATGCTACACTGTAGGTGTCACAGTGATTCATAATCCAGTTATGAAAAACAGAGGAGGGACATGTATCACTTGTTGGCTGTATAGGACCTAAATCATTTCATGCCTGCATTGACATTGCTTTACCCTGCTCTTAGCTGAATTAAAGTCCCAAAAATGAATTCAACAAGACAAAGATTGTATTTATTGTGAAACGTTTATGTGTATTTATGAAGTAAAACCTTTCTGAGATCCCGGCTGGGAGGTTTTCTGTCACAGAGACCACTTGTCCATTCTAGCCTTGAAAAAGATGGCAACTGTTATGTGTTAACCTTGTTCAGTGGAGTGCTGGTCGGAAAGAGGCTTTCTTGATTTTTTTGCACAAAATCCAGGTCACAAAATGATAAACAACACTAGAATCTGTCATCAATAAACTGTGCAATTTGGGAAGGAAGGAACACAGCTCACTTTTATAGCCTGTCAGGTGCCAGAATTTTGTTTTATATATAATAGAGGTTCTTTGTGCTTTTAAAGGGTAGAAAACACACACAAACATGATTTATGAACACAGTGATAAAGATTTTTTACTGTGAATGTTAAGAAAACATTAAAAGTTTGTGTCAAGACTGACCTTAAATTTTAATATTAAAGGTATCTAAATTATATTATTAATTATATTATTATTAACTTTCTGTTAAATTTCCTTTACAAAAATCCTCTTTATAAAATTTTAGTTGTATTTTTTGTGCTTTTGTCAATTTTATGAATTGGATTATGAAAAGGAAATTACGAGACCCAAAGAGAAACTAATAAGTTAATTAGTTAACCACATGTGTTCTAAATAAGACTAACAAGGGGAAACTAGGTCACACAGGACTGTACCAAAAACTCAAGATAACAGAGCATAGATTTAGCAGAAACAGGTAGTTTGCATTAACAATTGAAATACAGAGAAAACAGTATGAACATGTATTTTTAAAGAGCTTTACTTACTTCTGAGGCTAACATTTTTCACTGTAACTCCTGACACGCACTAGTAATGAGACTAAACATAGCAACTGCACATTAACACAGCGTTTCAGATTAGCTTCTGAATGAATGAGTATGAAATCACATTTACCAGAAGTCTCTTTTATTTTTAAATGGTTCTCTCTAACTGTTAACCTTCATTTTTATTAACCGGTGATGAACACACGCGTCATTGACTGTTTCAGTGATGAGTAACATTCGCTGCTTGCTTTCTGTACAATCTGTTCTCTGAATGAATAACTGTTATGTTTCAATGTTTCATGTGTGGTAAATGTGCAGTGAACCAATGAGAAGTTTTGATTTACTAATGTGTAAAACAGCAATTAAATAATTAGCAAAAATTTCTTGGTTTGTTTTGTCCCAGCCTTTCCACTCTCACACCCAACTTTCCAGTTCACCCAAATATTGCTCACCTGCACCTAAAATGTATCACAGCCAATCACAGTCATTATGTGAAACATACACACATCATCAGTCAGCATCTGGCCTTGTCCGAAGAAGTTTTTCAGTGTTACTAACCTACCTTTATATACTCTACTTTATTGTCATGGGTTTAAATCTTTAAATCTTAAATCTTTACCCTCAAGCCATTAGTGCTGGTTGTCCAGGTTAATCATCCAGTCACTTCATTTGCTGCTGTACTCCTATATTGTCCTCTGGTGTGCTGTTGCTCCATTTTGTGTGCTGCTTAATACTGCCTAAGAGATCTAGTTATCATCCTGCTACCCAGCTATAGTTCACATTTAATTGACACTCACCTGCTCATTTGCCACCAGTCATATTCCTGTAGTTTGCAATAACTTACCTGCTTCATTTCATGCATAACATCTACATGCGGTCATGTTTTGGTTATGGGTAACCATAACTGACAAATACATGTCACTTTCACTTTACTACTGTCCCATTATCTGGGTCTTTCCATGACAGACCATAATGTCAAATCCAACAGAAGAAAACATTTCCACTATCTACTTAAAGAACTTGTTCAGATATTACAACAGTCCCTCACTGCTTTCTGCTCACAATCACAAGGCTATACATCTGAGATCATCCAGTGTCATTTCCCATTGCTAGTCACATGGTCAATCCAGCACTCTGAATTCTATTAATCATCCCTGTGACACTTGTTCTTCTACAGTATAAGCCCTCCTCAGCCACGGGTCAGTCAGCAACTTTATCTCTAAATGTCTCTGTGGAACATTATAATTCAAGAAACAACCCTGTGAGTATTCTCAGTATTATATCAGTATTTAGTCCAGTCCATTGTTGGGAAACCCCTGTGGAAAGGTGTCATCCATCATTGTGTCAGTCCCGTTACTTCAGGTCAGTGGTCTACACCAAGAGCATATCATCTTTATAGTTCTGGAGCTCTCCAACACTGATGTTATCCTGGGGTGGCTGTGGCCTGTACAAAATAACCTGCAAATCAATGGGCCAATGGGGAGATCCTCCACCGGTGTACTGGAGTCATCCTGTCTGTTTTCTCCATTACCTTTTATCTAGACCCAGAGAACCTCTAGGATGGATACTGTAGAAGATACAGTGCAGATGTTAGTGCCACCACTAACTGGTTCTCCAATGCTGAGTGTTAAAGTGGAGCAGTGATGCGTCCCAAGCCTGACAGTTTGTGTGTGGTTTGTTTTAAAGTAGCTAATTCAAAATCATATGTAGTCAGTCACATATGTAGTCAGGTTACCATTCTGCTGGGGATGATGGTTATAAATGCAGAGCTAAAGTCCAGAAACAGCATCTCCCCATATGTTCCCAGATGCTCCAGATTATTCAGCACAGTGTGAACAGCGGTTGTGATGGCACCACCTGTTGACCTGTTGGCTCTGTATGAGATCAGATGTTGATGTGTGAAACTAGCCTTTTAAAACGGCATTTCAGTGGAGGTGAGAGCCACAGGTCTGTAATCTGTGATCATTAAGACTGGTAGGAGCTGTTTTCTTAGGGACAGGCAGGCAGGCAGACAGACAGGCAGACAGACAGACAGACAGAGATAATTTCAAATGTTTATAAACTCCAGTAATATAAGATGTAAAATATTAATGTTTATATGCCTCTTATGACTAATCTCCTGGGCCCCTATTTGTCCTGGGCAACCTTCTACTGTTCTCTGTTATCTGTGTACATGTACTTTGATTTAATGAGAGCTGATGCAAATGTACCATTCATTCTTTACCCCATTTTTTCACAAAAACATTTAGTTCTAATTTATTTAGTTCTAGTTCAAGGTTATGCTTTTTGATGTTGAGGAATAAACTAAGTAACATTCTCTTGTCTGTGTCTTTTATTTGGTTGTCTGGGTGCTGTAAGAAACAGTGATTGCTACAGTGCAGATGTTAGTGCCACCTTACAGTTCTCCAATGCTGAGTGTTAAAGTGGAGCAGTGATGCGTCTCAAGCCTGACAGTTTGTGTGTGGTTTGTTTAAAAGTCCCTAATTCAAAATCATATGTAGTCACTGACATATGTAGTCAGGTTACCATTCTGCTAGGGATGATGGTTATAAATGTAGAGCTAAAGTCCAGAAATAGCATCTCCCCAGTTGTAAGACAATGTTTCAGCATGGATGTGTTTAAAAACAAAATACTGTACAATTGCATTTGACCATTTTATTTATTACACCAGTGAATGTAAAAGGAATAAATATGATATGTGCAGTTTATTTAGTTTAGTGACTTAGCTAATAGACAAATGATACAATATAATACACTACTTGTGTTTTGCCCTTCAAACATTAACATTCATAAATATTAAAAAGTCACAGGTAAACAATTTAAGATTTTATATATAAATAACATAATGTCCCAAAAAATAATGAATAATAATTTACATTTTATATTAAATGTTTTCGGTATTACTGTTAATTTGTAGTCACACAGCAACAAATACTGTATCAATCACATTATAAGATGTATTATTTTAAAAATATATAACAAAATCTATTGAAATATATTTTGGGTTTTCAAACTATGAGATGCCAAGGACCCCCAAACATAATCTTTTTGTGGGAACCCCCTCTACATCTATATATTTAACTTTATATATTTATCTTTTAACTGAAATATTGAAACTGTTACATAACTTAGGTAACTTTGGATGTATAAACCTAAAGACAAACATTTTCAGTTGAAATGTATTTGTACTGTAGCCATTTTCATAATAAATCTTCCCTCATAGCAGCTTTATGCTCTGCCTTACAACTCCCCGCGAGTGAGATAATGGGGATTGTAGTGAGAAAAATGATGTGAATTATATGAAATATATAGACAATTCTGGAACTTATGTATGCAATAAGAAAAGAGAGATAAAGCCTAAG
This sequence comes from Yasuhikotakia modesta, assembly GCA_036877545.1. Classification (NCBI taxonomy): domain Eukaryota; kingdom Metazoa; phylum Chordata; class Actinopteri; order Cypriniformes; family Botiidae; genus Yasuhikotakia; species Yasuhikotakia modesta. The sequence goes on from JBAJNP010006012.1 coordinate 23,595, forward strand.
AAATGAGACAAGGACAATGAAGATAAAGACTAAGAAATAAAAAAGTAATAACGTTCTGTAAACTTTGTCATTTTTGCTTTGTCTTTTTTCCTGAAATTTTCTAGGGACCCTTAGAACCTTCTGGAGGACCCTGTTATATTGCCTGAGAAATAAAAGCTAAACAACCCACTTGTGCATCTGTGTTGTGGCTTGTTAGGACAAAAAGATGAAGTAGATGAAATAAAGAACCTTTTAATACTAACATTGTCTTGCTTCAAATTACATTTATACACCTTCAAGACTTAAGGGTGGTAAATAATCGCTAGTATTGTTACAAACAAATTGAAACAAACACAAAATGCCTCGATATTGATAGTTTAGCTGAATTTACCATACATATAACACAGGCTAACTGCTAACATAATGAACAATGGATGATCAGAAAATGACTATTTATTTACAAAACTTTCACCAAGCTAAAAATTAAGATTCATCCTGTCACTCACTATATTATTTTAGTGCGAGAGACGTTTTTGTTGTTTTTACATTAATAGCCTCTTGTTACCTTGGCACCTGTCCACTATTCACCTCTGAAATGACTTCCCCTCCTTTTTGTTAAAGCTCCATTCGTTGAACTGACCCGACTCCCACCTGCTGCAAAAGGATGTCCCTGAGATTTAATAACAGGCGGTAACAATGCTGACAACCTTAAATTTGTGAGCCGGCACCTTAAATGTGTACCGCACAGTCATTTAGCATATTCTGCATTCTTTAGCTGGATTTCAAAATGAGTGACCTTTAGTTTATCCTTATCATGTAAATGCTGTTGCTAGCTAAGCGCCTGCTGTTTATTGGTTGCGTTCAATACTGTGGCAGGGAAGATGAGGGTTTGTTCCTTGGACAGAGGAAAGTCATTTGAAAAGATGTGACAGTTTAATGGAATTGTGTGCGGTGAGCGCTGGGAGAGAAAGCAACAGTGTCCTGAGATGAGCAGAGAAACCCAAGGGTATTACTGTAGCTGTCACTCTTCTGCCTGTTACCAGCCTGATGAAACCTGGAGCGTAAGGACATAGACAAATCTCCATCACACAAAGAACTACAATGGAAAATAAAGTTGAACTCATTTTAGGCAGACTGACATTTCATAAACCTTGTGCAGAACACATTGCAAAGACATGGTTGAAAGCAGAACCAAAAATTTCATAAAGCAACATCTTTACCTTGCTAGTCATTTACATTACAGTATTACAGTTTATGTTACAATACAATTAATACAAATTACAGCACAATTATAGTACAGTACAATTACTGTACAAGTATCAATAATTAAATACTGTATGTACTAAATACTGCATGTACTGAATACTGTAGCACTGCATATGTTGGATGTTTTTGCTTGAAACTACTTATACTGTAACTAGTATAGTATGATAAATATATTCAGTAATATGTTAAGTAATAAAAGTCTAGCCCAGGCTTTCATCTCCAAATTAGCAAAGTAAGCACATAGGCACACACAAGGCAATAATGTGGACAGTAACTGTGTTCCTTTTATTTATTCATTATGTCTGTTTGCTGTCTGTTCAATAGTGTTAAATATGAGCGCCCGAGGTAAACTTACTCCTGTAAATGCTTTAAAAATTCTCCTTTTTCTCTGCTGTTTACAACAAACAGGAGGCAAGAACTTTTCTTCCAATAAGATCAATTAGGTCCAACATTTTCTCCAAATGGGAAGCAGATTTGTAAGAATTACAGACAAATAAACAGATTGGTTGGATTTTACCAGAAAGCAGAAAAAGCTATAAGTAGTCACTCACTGTCCCTCAATGGCCCTGATTATTTCAAAGCAATTCCTTTTTCGTGGATTGGTTTTGTTAAGCAAATGATAATAAATGAAAATACAGTCTGAACACAGCATATAAGTTGTTGAAATTTGGCTGAGGTAAAGCTTTCAATTCAAACCATTTAGTTTTAAATTTGTCAGACAAACATTTGGGATCACTCCTGGATTTGAGGCATCATCGTCGTGGGCATGATAGCAATATATTTATATAAATTATGCCCCTTTTTCTCAATATATTTCACATCACTTCATTAGTGCTGACACAGACGTACTCCAAGAGTTTCATTTCTGTTCTTACACTTTATTAGTTAAATTCATATTTACTGTTTGACTGTGTCATAACAGCGTTAGATTGGTCAACTAGATTTAAAACCCAAAGCAATGGCCTTGCTTGAACTGTGGGTGTTAAATTGTGCTGTGGAGAGAAATCACAAACATTACAGCCTTATGCTGAAAGGCAGAAAGAGTGATTTGGAAGAATAATGCTGATGTCAAAAGAGCTTTTGTTATTGCCATTGCTCAGCATTGATATTGATGTACCCTGTACAGTCTCCATCAGACTTCAGGAATAGGGTGCAGTAAGCACTCTAATGATCGTAGCTCTGCATGGACAGTAGAGCAGAGATAGAGATGTTTTGCAAGGTGTCATGTGATTTCTGTGGCCCTGTATCAATCAACGAGAGCAGTGGTGACAATTTAGAGCAACCGCAACATTCAGGGTCGTTGGGTGATTTCACACTACATGGTGTAATTGGAACAAAATCTTTTTTTTCCTATATGTGACACAGGTCAGATTTTTGTTCAGAGTAGTTTTGAAAACACCAAGTTCTTATTTTAAAGTCCAGTTAGAGCCTTTATTGATGTGGTCCGAGATTCAAAACATATACAATTCATATCATATAATACAAATTTTTGGATTTGAATGTGACACAATATTGTGTCCAACAACAAACAGGAAGACATAATTCTTTAGCATTAGGGGAGTACCAAAGAGTTACAAATTTTTAATATAGCTGTAATTGTGGGTCATTATATGAATGTCTATGTAAATAAATATGTGGGAGTGAAGTCATATTGCAGTTTAAAGATTCCAAGATTTCTGATGCCTTTGTGACACCCAAGCAGTATTAGAATATGAAATATATAATTTTATTTTTCAGATTTTCTTGTTATATTAACTGTTACTGTAACTGTCAAGATCAACTGTTCAACTGTTAATAAAGTTATTGTGATATATTTACTTTACATTTATACTGATAAACATTAGACTTTCATATATTTTAGATTCATTACACACAACTGAAGTAGTTCAAGCCTTTTTATTGTTTTAATATTGATGATTTTGGCATACAGCTCATGAAAACCCAAAATTCCTATCTCAAAAAATTAGCATATCATGAAAAGGTTCTCTAAACAAGCTATTAACCTAATCATCTGAATCAACTAATTAACTCTAAATTAAGCTGCAAAAGATTCCTGAGGCTTTTAAAAACTCCCAGCCTGGTTCATTATTCAAAACCGCAATCATAGGTAAGACTGCCGACCTGACTGCTGTCCAGAAGGC
>JBAJNP010006013.1:12621-26978 GCA_036877545.1 Yasuhikotakia modesta
CCAGCTATTAACCTAATCATCTGAATCAACTAATTAACTCTAAACACCTGCAAAAGATTCCTGAGGCTTTTAAAAACTCCCAGCCTGGTTCATTACTCAAAACAATCATGGGTAAGACTGACGACCTGACTGCTGTCCAGAAGGCCATCATTGACACCCTCAAGCAAGAAGGTAAGACACAGAAAGAACGAATTTCTGAACGAATAGGCTGTTCCCAGAGTGCTAGAATCAGGAAATCTAGAATGACAAGACAGAAATAAAATGTAATTCAGATTGCAACCCAAGTTCACTCAACACCAAATGTGCTGAGAATGCGGACATGCTCAAAAAGATAATGCATGTTTTTGCAGTCTTCAAGAAAATAATTTGATTACACAGGGGAAACAAACTGAAGACGTATAGGAATAACAGTATCCTGTGTTAATTGCAATGTCGTGAAGTCCCACAGGAAAGAACACACAAAGTGTTGGGGGCCTGGTTGCCATGGTAACAGTGATGTGCACACAGGTGTCAGATCTTTTAAGTTCAAGTTCAAGTTCAATTAAACTTGAACTTTTGTATCCAGTTAGAAACCAGAGAAAGCAAAAGAATCTTGAAAGGTGTTTCAACATCTCTTTTCAATCAATTTTGTTTAATTTATGGTTGGTATTGACATGCATTTAACTTACACTGCACAGTAGAATTTTATTACTAGCCTGATCTTGGTTAAACAGATGCCGTAACAGGTAAAATTGATTTGAAAAAATTGATTCTTAACATTGCAATATTTCTTTGTGGATAAGCCTCTGTGTATACAAAATGAAAGACAGCAAAGCAAACTAGCTTATAGCAGCAGAAACAACAGCTATCCAGACGGTGAAGACAACAGAGGATTGGCAGGTCAGCAAACAGACACGTGCCTGTGCACACATGCCTCTTGCCGGAGAGGGCAGGAGAAATGCTGGCAAACATCACTCTACCTAGGATGCACTACCAGCCAAACACACACATTTATCTTTCCTGAGGCTTCAGAAAGACAAAAGAGGGAGTGGCTATGCCTGAGGGCAATGGAAAGACTCTGGAAAAGCTTAGTGGAGCAGCAGGGTTTATTTTACGCTGTTATCTCAGGCTCTGCAGAGAGACAGCCTTTGATGTGCTAAGCCACAGACTACAGGCAAGAGGAAACGGCTGGTGTGTTAAGTAAATGTAGGCAGATACAGAGGCGTGCACACACACACACACACACACACACACACACACACGAAGTGTACAGGAACACAAAAATTCATGCATATCCCAAGGCCACCTCTCCAGCCAGACAAACACCACTTTAGTTTATAGTATAAAATGAAAGAAATGATGGCAAATAAATAGTGGTTATGCCCACAGCTATTAGGAATTTTAATATTAAGTCTATTTTTAAAATACTACTCTAAAGAATCAACAAAAAAGGCACATTTGCATTAATATTCCTACCCTCTGTCATTTGAAGCAATGGTGGAGTACAGTTTCCGTGGCCAATTTTGTAGAGAAAGTGTGACATGACATATGGTTATTTTGAAACAGGGACAATGTTTGCAGCACTCCACAAAGTAAAAGAGAGAGTGAGACTGTATTCAGTAGGACTCAGCAGTCGCTTTTTCTACAGGATTAACTTCACTAATAGTCCTTAAATCAGTCTGCCTGAGCCGCCAGATGCCATAATTCTTTATATAGCCAGCCAGCTCTCACACAACATCTCAGACAAATAGACCCCACACATGGACAGCAATTTAAAGAGGCCGTATACTAACTTTCCGTTACAGTTAATTCTATGAACCTTTAAAGTCTTTATTCTATAACCCTTTGAGGATCTCAAGGTTCTCAAGCCAAAGTAATTTAATCATTTTGTTACATGACCATTTCTAGGTTGTTTTAGTTAGCTTTTAGATTGCGAAATGGAAACCTTTGCATTGCTCAAATTGCCATTCATCACTGCAGTCAAGTTGCTAAAAAACTGAACAGGTATTGCAGGAAGTAATGTTATTCAACTGAATAATTAAACCAATTTTAAAAGTCTAGGCATTACACACACTTGCCAGTTTTGTATAAGGCTACATTAAAAAATAAAAACTTTACATTACACAATAATTAACTAATAACCAAACACCACCCAGCTGTTGCTACAATTTCTTTTTGAGCTTTGTGACACCATGCATGATTTTTATTGACTGTACTTAAATCTGTACTAGCTGGTTCAGCTGGGTTTGATTTGCTATGAGGTTTAATATTTATTTGTTTAATATAACCAAACTAGAGGGACTCTGAGAATTGAGAATTCTGAGAGAGAACTGAGAATTCACTACAAGATCTTCTGTGAAATGTCACTACAACTGCCAGAAAACAACAGAATGGCCCTGTCTTGCGGCAGCTACTGCCAAACACACCGAAATGCAGATCAGTGATTCAGAGGTGTGTTGTATAATACAGCCTTTAGTTTCAATTATATTTTTACAAGGGTGCTTGCTCATGCAAAACTCGCTGTCACAATGTCAGGGCTTTCTGGCTTAAAGCCAAAGTAAAAGCTCTCGTATAAATAAAATTAATAAAAAAATTGGTCTGAAATACAGCTCCAAACATCCAAGGTCAAATCTTCAATGTCCCATTGTCTCAAAAAAATCTGATTGTTTATAAAGTGACAATCCTTTTCCTGAAACTAAGAGGGATTTGTAGATTTTCAGTATCACATAGCTGAAAGCAGTCAATTTTTCTAGCGAGCAAGAGCCTGAGTGCAAACATCTGATTCATGCATACAATAATTGTTTTTCTGATGAGCCATCTGACCAAAAGAGAATGGTATAAAAATATGGCAATGAGAAGGCAAAAGTGGACAGGAACATGTTGCTTCGATAACTTTGTAATGGCAGTTGTTTAAATGGCAGCTGAATTCTGGTTCACAGTAAATAATTCAGTGGGGGGTGGGGTGGAGACACAAACATGGGCAAGAGAAAGGCAGATGCTGTTTTTTTAGAAAACTGGTTTTCATTCAGTGAAATCTGGAATAAAAAAGATGAGGTTTCTCCAAAGCAGTGAAAGGTTATTTTACACAAAGTCTGAGAACTGTGCTAAAGGCAACAAGCTCCAACACACACACACAAGAGGTTCTGCTTAGAGGAGGGAAGAGAAATGCTTCCTGCAAACTTTTTGGAATGTCAAAAAAGTGATACGAGTTCGAGACCCAAAAGAGCTTACTAGGCAAGCTTGTTTCAGATGGCTTGCTTGATTCAGAATTGTCCTGCTGTGCCAGTGGAGGATGCTGGGAGGCCACCACAATCTCCAAGATCCATTCATAAAGACAGGTGTTACCATGGAAACAGCCCTTTTCCGGGGCCCGATTTTTCTGAAAGGATTGTCCTGCATCACAGCAGTGCGAGAGCGTGCGAGACGAAACATATGAACAAAGCGATCTACTCTTATGAGATGTGACGTTTTCACAGCAGCGCTGATTCAGTGAGTACACATCTGAAACACAAAATAATAAAAATAGCCAAGAAACCATACATTATATGAATTTAAACAGTGTTGTTCAGAGAGATGAAAATAGAGATTACGATGTGCTGTTAACTTTCTGAATGTACTGAATGTAACATATGGCATATGATAAAAGAAGGAATGTGTTTTCCAAGTGATTTCAGTAAAGTTGAAAAATACAATGTAAGAAAAGCAGAAATCATGTGGGAGAGCGTGTTTTAGAAATGCAGTTAACGTTGAGATTAAATGCAATGACTGAAACACAAAACAATGAAAATTAACACGAAAAATTCAACTTTTTCATTTAAACATCAATAATTGTTCATCAATATAAGTGAGTGTGATTGAGCGTGCGAGTGAGCGTGCATTCTGTATGGGCAGGCTTGCTCAGAGAACCAAAACACAGTAGTATTGGCATAACAGCTAAAAAAAACTCTGAAAAACCCTCTTTCTTTCATGTACTGAATACTGTGGAGTAAAGATTCATCCACAATGTTACCCTCTGCACTGCATTAAGCAACGCAACCGTGCAATACATTCTAAACAAAATTTTAACTTTTAACCTGTTCAAAAGTAAACCTTTCAAAGCACAGCCAATTACTTCCACTTTAATGGCAGTCTTTGCAAATCAGGTCCAGCTTTGTGCTATGCACACATTGCCATAGTATCTTGCTCTAATCCTAAGAACTTGCTACCTGATTCTTCAAAATATAAATATAAAAAGCAAATCAGATATTCCTGACACTATTTGCAATGTTTTATGTATTTTCAGGTCCTTGATTTATCCCTTTGAAAACCAACTTTTATACATATCATGATTGACTGTGAGCTGAAATTTGTTGATCCTACTCTTTGTGAGCTATTGTGAAACCACTTGGTGTCACAGGGCCACATGAAGTGGTAGTTATTTCATGCTGATGTTTTTGCAGGGGGGTGGCAGGGCAACTGTTGGAACCACAAAGAAAAATAATGAGCTCAAAACAATGCAAAGTGCTTCCCTTTCACAACCTCTTGCAGTGTCTATTGAGACCTAAAGCAAAAGACCATGCTTAAGGTAATCCTTTCATATCATTTTAAGAGAGTGAATGGTCACAGTAGAATGTACAGGCGAGAGAGACAAAGGGAGATTTTGTATTGCTGTAACAATTTTCCAGGACACAAGTAAAATTTAGAGTATATACAAGAAGACATTAATTAGTAACGGCAATCTCGAGATGAGCTCTAAGTGTTAGATACAGATATGAGCTCTAAGTTCATCATAAAAATTCCTTACTGATACTATTAAGCAAACAAAAGACTAATTAAACCCTTTAAACCACCTAAAGCATGACCAGCAAGGCTCAGCAATAGTGAAATTATAATTAGCTTAAATATTTATGAATCTAGCTTTATTTTCCTTACCACAATGTGTGGGTGCATGCATAATCAAAGGTGAAAGTGCCCTTGAGCAAGGCACCTAACCCCCGATTGCTCCCTGGGCGCTGCAGGGATAGCTGCCCACTGCTCCGTGTGTGTGTGTGTGTGTGTGTTCACGACTTGCAGTGTGTGTGTTCACTCCTCACATGGATGGGTTAAATGCAGAGGTCACATTTCGGTTATGGGCAACCGTAACTGACAAACACGTCACTTTCACTTTTTCACTTAAAGGTGTCTATTCTATTTCTATTTAAACAAAAACTTTTAAGTGCACACCACTACGCAGTGGGCAGTCGTGGCCTAATCATAAGAGATTCAAGCTTGTAACCAGAAGGTCATGGGTTTGAGTCTCGGGTCCAGTCGGGATTGTAAGAAGGGGGAGTGAATGACCGGCGCTCTCCTCCACCGTCAATACCACAAAGGAGGTGAGACCCTTCCAAATCCATTGTTTTCACACTATTTCACCCACTACTTTTTAGTTGCTCTATCCTGCTCTCTTGCTTGCTGGGATGGTCTACACACCTGACAGCTGGTTGGTCAGACTTCAAACAGGTTTAAAATTTGTTGTACCGACAGATTGCTTGTGTGTTTCAGAGTGTGTTTTTAGAAGTGTCCAGACTGGAAGGCTATCAGTATATATTAAGCATATACTTGGCACATAATACTGATGCTTCAGACTAGAAACATCCAAAAACACAAGCTTCTGAAGCACTTTGCTATAAAATTTGCTTGATGACCAAAAGGACATTTAAGGACAAAGTTCTGCAGACTATATGCAAAGTAAAACATGTTAAATATCTTATGCAGCCAGCAGGCTACTGAGCCTATTCAGTGAGTAGAGCTGGATCACTACACTATACACTGGATGTTGTGGTCCATGTAATGTTGTCTCAACTGCCTATGCTCTCTCAAAGCGTTCTTGCAAATCTAAGCTAAAGACTGTGTGGCAGAGTTCTAAATTATTGACAGTGCTATGTTCAGTGTCCAAAAGCTGCACATGTATAATTTCTTTCAGCCTGAGCAAAGCTATTACCATTTCACTCTAAGAAATTGGACCAGATACAAGTACCAAAGAGATTACATTCCAAAACTCACTGTACTTCTCCTGAACTTTCTGAATGTAATTATGAAATTAGATAATACAAGAAGTGATAAGTACTTATATATCTACATACATAAATATAATTTAACTCTTATTGGCATACCCAGAATCACATTATTGATGAAGATAACTAAAGAACAATTTGTGGATAAAAAAAAAATTTAGATGCTGACTCTAGACTAGGTTTAAATGGAGAATGGAATTAAATCTCAGGTCACATGAGCAGCCTGGTGTGGCACACCTGCATATAAATGAAAGAAAAATAAAGAACTGAACAGCGAAGAATAACACCATCCATCCTTTCATCTACAAAGCAGCATGATAAAATAAGCTTCAAACAGGAGGCAAATAATAGTGCCAATGCTCAGCGGGGCTTTTAGTAAACATTGTAAAGTGAGAGGAACAACAACAGTTGAGAAAACAGGGCAATGTCTGTTCAGGTATAAGCTTTGTAAGATAATGTATAGTGTCATCATAAGACATCAGGAAATTTGCAGAGCCCACAGTGAACAATTACTTTCAATAAAGGGCATGCAGCCGAAGTTGTGCCCCAAAACAAAGCAGCATAATTTTTGTGGTTGAATGAGATGTATAGAATGGTACTAAACCTAAAACTGATTGTTGCAAATTAGAGCCAATGGAAATGTTAAAAGAATAAATTTAAAGAGCAAAATAAAACAAAGTGTGATAAAAAAAACACAGAAATTCACCACTCATACATAATGAAATTAGCATTGAGAGTTGTATTTAAAATATTTATGAAACATAGCTTTATAAATTTCCAGCATGTCAAAAAGGGCTTGTAGAGAAGCCTTCTGAGGAATTAATTAGCAGTGTTTTGTTTTTGCCAAAGTTTGCTTTGGCTACAGTGAAGGCAGCATTGCAGGAACATAAGAGTCTGAAAGAAAATGTTTTCTCTGTTATATTATAATAACATCACTTTTTCACTCAGTATATATTTAAATGGTTAAGCCATAACAAAAGGAAAACATTTTGTATTAACTGTATTAAACGTCTAGATTTTGCAAACCTAAATAACACATAACTGAACTCAAAAGCCTTTATACAAAAATCAATGTTTAATTTATCATAGCAGTTATTTCTCCACAAAGAGTAATTTTAATGCATGCATGAGAAGAGTGTCACAAAACACTCAGTGCCAGTGTTTGTGAATTACTGATCTAACAACTTTGTCCAAGTTTGACTGAAAGAGAGAAATGAAACGCAGGCACATCCCCATAGTTTTTGCTCCTGAAATAAAACATTCTTCCTATTCACATCTCACTGTAGTGATATCACATGAGAAAGCTGCAACACTCCATGGCAACTCACACCTCCTTTAACACAGGGGATGAGTCATGTGACCAGAGGACTACAGCAAGTAAAAAGATGTCATCACATCAAAAATTCACAGGCCATTGTATGCCCAAAGATTAAGTCTATGATTAGACTAAATTATTGATGAGCTCAGAAGCTAGAAAAAACACAATTATTCATGAAGTTTCAAATTCATGAATTTTAGCTACATGCTTCATGACAATAATCAAGTCTGACTAATATATATATATACACCTAAAATCATATAGACCACCTTTACTCTTTATAAAGAACTGCTTCCTTTCCCTGTAATAACAGCTCTCAATCCTTTAATACTTTCCTCTCTTTATGTCTAAAACATTAAGGGCATTCAGCAAGTCTCAAAGATCTATATGGGATGTGCGGCAGCAAGCAAATGTGTGCAAGGAGAAACATCCAAAGCAGGATGCAAAATGCAACTGGGCAACTCTGGGCAGTACTCTGAGGTGGAAATGGATGCTGTAGAAAGGGAGAGGACAAAAGCACCCACGCTCTATCCTCTCTATTTCCTGTTCTTTTTCCTTTCCCAGTGCCAAACTCTTTTCTCATACTGCCCTTCTTCTACATCCCAAGATGACCCACAAAAATTGAGCAAGTATTTTCCTCCTTCAAACTTTATTTGATAACAGGTATTACATAAACGTATTGGCAACAGACTGCAGTAGGACCCATTTAAAACATACATAATGTTACATACATACACAATGCAAGTTACATAATGTTCCACATCAGCTTTAAACTAAAACAAGAAAACACAAAACCTCTGGGGTCTGAACTTATATATCACTAATATTATTTTGCCACGTCAAAATGGAAACTTTACAGCATTTAAGTGAAGAAATTGTCTTTAGACAAACTTGGGTTAGCTGGGTCGGTGCTACCATGTGCTTCTCCAAAGCCGCGCACGCGCTGTTCATAAAATCTGCAAATAATCATTATTTCACACTCGCAACGCGCAAGACCCGATAGTGGGTATATACTAAAGCTTAATAAAATGTTAAATCCCTCTACACACATTGGCGGGTCTTTCTTGTAAATTTAAAGCCCTTCGTGGAGGCGGTGATAAACCAAAGGATGAACGTCGATTGTTGGCTAACACGCTAGGCTAACAGATGAGAACTGTCATTGATAACATACAAACAAAACTGAACAAAAACATTCCATTAAGATATACACTGAGCTAAATACCTGCAAAATGGAAAATCTGATCAAACAATTACCGGTTTTTATTTCGACTGTCCAGCTGTTGTCCAGCTAATGATTCTGCCCGGCTAAGCTAGGCGTCCAGTAACTAGCCGGTTAAACAGCAGAAAACAACCATAAACAAGTCTAAAAATACATAGTGATGATAACATGGAGGTTTTTTGATAATTGGTTATTAAAAAAGTTAACATCTTGCTCACGCGTTAATCTTGTATGATGCGTCCAGCTATAACATGTAATGTATTTAGAGGGCAGCAGTAGCTACTTCTATCTGCCGTTGTTTATAAATCAATCAAGAGGACAGTAATAACAAATTCATGTTATATACTTTAATGAAGTCTAATAAACATAAAGCAACAAGTAATGAGAGATAATGCAGATAGAAACACTTCTTTTTGGTTTAATTGCACTAGATTTGTTTTTATGCAACAACTGAACTCTTACATTATGCATTTAGTAATTGTGTAACTTGAAAAACACATATGCCTCTTAGAGTTTTGAAAGTGTACAAACGAATTATTTATGAAACGCCATAGTTTTAAATCCCATCCAATCATCTTTACTACAGAACACCAAGGAGGTACAAGCATTAGGAGCAGAAAATATACCGGATTGCACACTGTAAACAATAGTAGATAAAAAGGATTATTGAACAGAGAAGTAATGGCCATGAAATCAGATTCGTGGGTCCAATACCGTATGGAAAAGGTGTAGTGAAGATGATCACATGGCTCTTTACTTCTCTAGTATCACCCTATCAAGTTTGCCTTTTGGCAAATGCATGTTTACAACAGAAATGTATGTACTTGCCCAGAAAACTGATGAGATGGCAAAAGAAATAAAGCTTCTGTGTATATGGGCACAGAAACAGTGGCTTCCTCCAGAAACCTTGTCCAAAGTCCAAACTACAGTCACCGGTGTCTCCTCTCCTCTTCCCTGGTGAAGAAAGCTAAAAAGGGTCCTTCAGAAACGAGTTAAAGTTTCACTGGCACCGCCAAACTATTTTATACTCTATTATACTCAAACTATTTTCAACTCTTTAATCCAAGTCGTACGGTTGGCAGTAATTTGTTTATATTCTGCAAAAAAAACACAACAATTTAGGACAGATCTTAAAAAGGTTACTCCTGTGCTTCTCTGCTAAAGCGCAATCGCCTTTATCCAACTGATTCCTGTGCGACTCCCTGTCAACGGATGATGGCGTCAGAGCGTCGTCTACCTACGTCACTATTGCCTCCGTTAGTGTCGCCTTAATATGACGTACCTACGTTGGCTTGGCAGAAAAATTGTAAGGTATGTATATAAATATTTATATGCATAGCCTTGGTGGATGTTAATAAAAGTCTCGGTTTGGATGTTTGTATAAATGTTATTTTATTACTGAAATTGTACTGGTGTAGTGGTAAAATGTACTGGATAGCCTGAATATATGACAGTTATTAAAAATATTATTACATTTTTCTTTTATGCATTTAGCAGATGCTTTGATCCACCCCCACCCCATAAGTTTTTTTCACCCCATAAGTAAAGACAGGAAGAAGGATAGAAGGAAAGGAGTGTTAGTGGTAGATTAAGTGCTATTGTTTGGGCAGGTACTGTCAAAAAAGATGTTTTCAGTCTTTTAAAGATTTAGGTTTAAGTAACTTAGTGCAGACCCAGTGGTTGTTTTAAAGGCCACCATCAGTGCCTTGAACTTGATTCGAGCAGCCAATAGTAGCCAGTGCAGTCTTGTGAAGAGGAGAGACATGTGCTCTCTTTGGCTTGTTGAAGACTACCCTCGCAGCTGCATTCGTTGAAAACTACCCTCACAGTAGAACTTGCTGGTAGGTCAGGAGACCATTGTAATAGTCCAGTCTGGAGAGAACAAATGCATGAACCAGTAGTTGTGAGGACAGTTCAGAGAGGAAAGGTCTCTTTTTTCCCTAATTGTGAATGTTGTTTAATATATAAATCATGGGTAAAGGCATGGATTTTTATTCTTTTCTTTATTTTGTTTTTGTTCTTTTAATGTTTTAATTTTCCACAAACCCACCACAATGTCAAAGAATGTGTCTCTAAGAAGCATGGAATTGGTGCTGCAATGGTGCCAACATTCCCTACAGCACTTTCAGCTGAAGAGAGAAAAATAAAATGTTTCAAAAGAGACCCTGACAGATAAAACTATGCTTAATAAATGCATAAATATATAGATTAGCATGTTATATGTTAACAATGCTATGTTATATACACTGCATTCTAAAAGCACATCAAAAATAATAATAATGTAGATAAAGTAATTTGTAATATGTAATCTTACACATAACAACTAACTACTACACTAACAACTTAAAGTATCTAAACCCAAAGTATCTGTACATAATTTTCTAATCAACAGGGCTCTTATAGCCAAACAGACCAGACAAAACTTAGAAGGAAACAATCTAATGAGTTTCATCTGTTGTTGTTCATCTCCCCCACTGTTACACTGTACTACATCGATTGTGTTATGTCTTGTGAATACAGGACAACTCTTTCCCTAACGCTGTGCTTTGCTTAAAGCCCCACTTAAAAGTTAAACAATGTTCTTTCATATTCTCAATAAATTTCACATACTATTAATTAGAAAATCCACAAAGTGAAAGCTATGTAACCTGGGTAAACACCAAATGAATGTTAACCCTTTTTGAATTAACACAGTCTTTGTGCAGAATAAAATTAAGGCTTCTCACAGAAAGTCTACAGAGTATATAGTATATATTGTATCCTACAAAGCATTATTTTTATACTATATGTTTATATCATTATTCATAACTTCATTCATGCTGAACCAGAACACAGAACTGAGCTTTTAGTCAAAACAACACTGATTTTATGCTATTAAGTAATTACAGTTTTTAAAAATACATTTTAATAAAATACCAAAGTTATTTCCTTTTAAATATGACAATGTATATGTAATATTAATACACAGGCTCATACAATAACAACATCTGTTATTCGTCTTTTAATGTAAAAGCACAACAAAGCAGGAGGCATTTGTTGTGTTGGCTTTTCCCATGAATTAATAATGAATTGAAATGACAATATATTAATCCTAAAATACTGTATTAATATATTACTAAACTACTGTAACAAAATTTAGAAAGGTTAGAAAAAAATTGTCTTTATACTTACATGGTACAACAATCAAACAAAAAGACAATAAAAAATAAAAAGACAAAATTCTGTGCAATTGCACAGGAATTATTACACGAAAAAGTTGTGTGTTATTTTGTTGTATATGCTTTTTAAAATCAAAATATAAATTTAATATGAAAAGTCCAAGGAGGGCAATATCAGCTTCCAAGAAGAAAACTAATGTTTTTTTCTTCTGTACAAAAGATAGGAATAAAATGTGTAATTTACTTTACACATTTTCCAATACACATTTTCCATTTCACATTTCCACATTTTCCATTATTTTCCCGTGTTCTTTTTGTCCAAAGGGCAGTGTGCTGTACATAGCAGTGTTTCATATTTCACAACATTTTTAATATCTCAATATCTACAACAGTATCTTTCTTCAACATATAAAAGCATTATGAAACATAATCTAAAGATAGTAACCGATTTACATTTGCTTATATATACCTCAACATGTACACTGTACAACATTTGATATGGGGGCACAACATAAGAAATGCATTAGGTCCACAGCAACTACCTATAAAACCAGAAAGCAAACAGATTTAAAAGAATTAAAAGCACAGGAAAACTCATTTACAAATGCAATATACAAAATAAATTAAAAACTAATCAAGTCAAATATCCCCCTCAAAATATTTAAATATGATTGCCTAAATTTATGCTGGTGCTGCTATAACAACTACATACTATATATAAATGAAAGACTATATAGATGTGGACATACCTTGTGCAACTAAGCATTGTATTTTTAATGTAGTCTTTAGGACAGATCACAAAGAAGTTTTGTTTTCAGGACAGACTAGTCCTATTGAACCTATTGAGTATATCAATTCATGTAACTTAACAAAGATCCTCAGATCATGTCCCGTGACCTCAGATATACTCCGTTTGTTTATAAAAAATTAATTTTAATTTCTTTTTTTTTGACATCACCTAGTCATTGTCTTGCCTGGTCCCCCACGTGTTTGATACCAAAAGAATGCTGGGAAAAAAACGATTGCATGACGTAAGCGTACATTACTGGCTTGTGGACTTTGACCCTCTGCTATTCCCAGGAGAGAGAGAGAGGGAGAGAGGTAGAGAGAGAGCGCACACGTGCAAGAGAGAGAGAGCGCACAACAAGCGGTACAAGGGTACAACAAGCGGTAAAAGGGTTAACTTCATCAGTTTAAAGTCCGTTCAAAGTTTATAATGTATCCAGTTTAATTGACCCCCATGATTTTCTAAATGTGTAACAACCCCCAAGAGATAAAGTAAAGTTTTATGTTACTGTAAACCTTGCAACTGTTCTGTTCTACATACACGTTTGAAATGTTACTAAAACCATTTAAAGAGCGAGGCAGACATCATTCCTGAGTTAAGGAAGGAACAACATGCAACATCCGTTACAGTTTTGTTGTAATATTTAAACGCCTGCAAGTAATGAGTTTTCTGTTATGGGTTTTCTGTTTCTGCTACTAATCGTAAGACACCTGTCCAAGCAATTACATTTGGCAAATAGACTTTAACTTTGTTCTGCAAATTAGACATACCACACTACAACCACATGCCATGTAAAAGAGTATTAAGTCAGATGTACTTACTTATAATCTATTTATTAAATTTGGCCAGTGTCCACATTCATGCCCCTGTCTGCAACAAATGGAGAAAAAACACAAGAATGCTTTCAATGAAAATCATTCACCAAAAATCATCATTTTGTAATTTTATTATTTAATAAAATCATAGTATTATTATAAGACGTGAAGGCTTACTTGTCACATTGCAAACAAGACATAACTTAATAGTTACATTTAGAGATTATTTGTATGGATGATTACAAACATTACAGTTTAATTCTCAAAATTAAAATTTCTGTGTAAAATTTCCATCAGAAAATTGTGGTAAATACCACAAGTTACTGATAGCAGCTCTAACAACAATCTGCTTGTTACAGTACTGGCTATGAACTGATGATTTTAGGTTGTTATTTACTGGTAAGAGAGAATCATATACAGGTCCTTTTCAGAAAATTAGCATATTGTGATAAAGTTCATTATTTTCTGTAATGTACTGATAAACATTAGACTTTCACATATTTTAGATTAATTACACACAACTGAAGTAGTTCAAGCCTTTTTATTGTTTTAATATTGATGATTTTGGCATACAGCTGATGAAAACCCAACATTTCTATCTAAAAAAATTAGCATATTTCATCCGACCAATAAAAGAAAAATGTTTTTAATACAAAAAAAGTCAACCTTCAAATAATTATGTTCAGTTATGCACTTAATACTTGGTCGGGAATCCTTTTGCAGAAATGACTGCTTCAATGCGGCGTGGCATGGAGGCAATCAGCCTGTGGCACTGCTGAGGTGTTATGGAGGCCCAGGATGCTTCAATAGCGGCAAGTGTTGGGTCTTGCGTCTCTCAACTTTCTCTTTACAATATCCCACAGATTCTTTATGGGGTTTAGGTCAGGAGAGTTGGCAGGCCAATTGAGCACAGTAATACCATGGTCAGTAAACCATTTACCAGTGATTTGGCACCGTGAGCAGGTGCCAGGTCGTGCTGAAAAATGAAATCTTCATCTCCATAAAGCTTTTCAGCAGATGGAAGCATGAAGTGCTCCAAAATCTCCTGA
>JBAJNP010006014.1:0-26977 GCA_036877545.1 Yasuhikotakia modesta
ACACACACACACACACACACACTCTCTCTCTCTCTCACACACACTCTCTCTCTCTCACACACTCTCTCTCTCACACACACACACACACTCTCTCTCTCACACACACACACTCTCTCTCTCTCTCACACACACACACACATGCGCACATGTGAACGGCGACAGCGGATTACAGCCTCCAGCGGCCGCGCACACATCTGCTTGGATGTTTACGTAATAAACACAATCTTTATTCCAGCTTCAGGTCAGAGACCGACTTCCGTTTTTAATGTTGAGGGCATCTGTTATTTTTGTGACGTCTCTGTTTTGTAAAGTCACCGTGCGTAAATACGCGCAAGGTTTGCGCGCTGTGCCTTTAACCCGAAAACGACTCCTGTCAGCCCCGTTCGTCACATCAGTACCAAATACTGAATTATTGTCGGACCGTCCACCGGGCATTTCGACCTTTAACGATGAACGGGAGGGTGATCTCGCCTTTACGGCACCGCTGCGGTCGCCCGGCCTCTTGAAGATACGCTGGATGTAGAAGCGCGACCATGACATGGAGAGAGGGCGCGTGAGTGACTGAACAGGATGGGGAAAGAACAGGAACTCTTACAGGCGGTGAAGACGGAGGACCTGGTGACTGTCCAGCGGCTCCTGCAGAGACCCAGGCAGGGCAAAGCGAGTGAGTAATTTCCCCCCGTTTTCTAAACGTTTCCTTACGCATCACAACCTCCACGTTTCTCCATAGCCACACGCACGAGGTGACGCCGGCTATGCGCTCTGTGCACTTAAGATGCGCGCGGTGTTATTTACTGACGGGAGGAAACGGCTTTAGTGTAATAAATAAACATGAACAATATTCATGTAGACGAACGTCTCTGCAGGCCTGGGTGATGTTCATGTCACCATGACAGAAGCGCCTTTATACAGCCTGTTATTTCAATGCAATTATTTCAAACTTGCATTGCGTGAACTATAGATATTTGTCACGCCCCTCCATCGACGCCACGCGTCAAAACCAGAGCGCTTCGTTGTAAATACAAGCGACGCGTTGATTTTTGGCTGGGTCGCGTCGCTCGGGATGTCGCACGCTCGTGCCAAATCCGCTTTGATGCCCAGATGCGCGCGCGCGCGGACGCGGGATTAAAGAGGTTCGGAGCGTGGAGGAAAACGCGCGCGCGCGGCACCATTAATATCAGCGTTTGTTTCTGAGTTACAGCCTGAAGATTGTTGCGCGTGCGTTGATGGAGCAGGAGGCTGTATTAGTGAAAAGCGCCAGATGTCAGAATAACACCGTGTTCGGTCGTGCGTCCTCAATGACGTATGAAGGGGCGTTCGCGAGGCCAAAAAATGGTAAAAACACGCCGGTCCAAAAACAGGCGCGACCTGTGTGAAAGCACCCTTACTGAGACTGTCACCCGTCTGTTTATATTGACTCTACTCTCTCATAGCAGCATGATAAGCAGGGAAGGTCAAATATTGTGCTGGGCTGGGACAGTCTGGTGCTGTTTGGATCACGGTGTGTGCTTATGCAGCAGCTGAACAGAACCGTGGTGTCCAAACAGCCTTAAAACGTACAGAAACACCAGCTAACAGGGGGTGTTATCAGATGTAAATGTTATCTGTTCTTGCAGTAATGTTAGCAGAACTTGCTTACGTTTAAAGATTACTAACATTAGGAAAGCGTTAAAATACAAACACACACACACAAACATACACATGCACACAAACACACACATGCAAACAAGCATACACACACACACACACACACGTCTATAATTGAAATGCAATTACCACTTCCAGTGCTGGGTAACATCCCAGGTGGTGAGAAGCATTTCCTGCTATGGAAGGGGAGGGGTTGCCTGAAATGAAAGCAGGGCACTGTGTGTGAGTATTACATTAATAGCTACTCTTAAGATGCCCTTCTTTCCTTGTGTTGATAAAGAAACTTTCAGTGCCGTCTCGACACCTTTATAATTACAAACATTACAG
The DNA here is from genome assembly GCA_036877545.1 of Yasuhikotakia modesta. NCBI lineage: Eukaryota > Metazoa > Chordata > Actinopteri > Cypriniformes > Botiidae > Yasuhikotakia > Yasuhikotakia modesta. The sequence continues at coordinate 1,975 of JBAJNP010006014.1, forward strand.
ATAATCCTTGTTAACTGTTAAGTTATTCTTAAAGTTATAAACACTGATATTATTTCTGTTGGGCCTAATGAAGACTGACTGTTGCATTTTGATATCAGTGGTCCTTATAAAACGCAGAAGTTTTGCATAAATCATTCTTATGTCTATTTCCATATAATCTGGGGAGTTAAATGAACTGTTAGTGCTGATATTTCGCAGCATGGCTTGTTCCTGACGAGAAAGGCAGCAGAAAAATGTGTGTTCTGTGCTTTAAATCATCCTAACGTTACATCACACAGTAAGAGGTCCGTCTGTGTACAGGTGCTCTCTGTGTCTACTGCACATGTACTCATAGATTCAGTGTTAATGTATGTATTCATGTGAACAGGAGCCCCACTGAACGTATCTTCACATGGGGGCTTGGAGACTGAGGCCCAGCGTTGTAATTCTGATCCTAGACATGGTAGCAGCAGCCCTGCTGGAGTTTTGCTGGTTTTGTAAGGTGGAACTGTGTCGAAAAAATATGAATTGTAAACAGCAGAAATCTACAGAAAGACATTGTATTGAGTGAAATAGCTCCTCCTGAAATCTACTATTGTTTTGACAGAATAGTCATGTTCTCACTGCAGAATAGTTTTACCTTAAAGCGTGGCCATGCGTGTTTGCTGCAGTACATCTCAGTGGTTTCTGACAGTCATCTTTATTTGTGAAGGATTAGTGAAGGGGTGGATCAAGTGAAAGTGTCGATATGTCATTGTCATGTCAGACAGTACAGTCCCGCTGCGATCGTTGCTAAATCCTTCCTCACCGTCTTGGCTTTTCATCTGTGTCCAATATTGTGTGTTTCCATGTTCTCATGTCAGTGTAGATGTACCGGGACACTCGTCTAGTGCTGGTGGCACCTGCCTCAAGTCCACATCTCCTCTGTCGGGCGACGTATAAATGTAATCTTGGTTTGATATTATGGGTCATTGCCGTGACCTTAGTTTGAGAGCTTCTGCTTTATCTCCCCTAAAACTGTCTTTTATGTCTTTTATCAACACATTTTTCCTACACCAAGAGTTGAACAAATGATTATCTTGTTTGTGTCCATAGACGTTCCTACAGATAAAATTGAGGAAGCATGTATATTTGGCAGTTGTTGAGACACCGTTTCGCGGTTCAACTCCCATATCTAGTTTTACAGCAGGTAAATGTTGTTCTTGTATGGACAGTTAAACACTGATTGGTGACACCAGAGTCCTTAAAATCTGACAGTGTGAGCTGCCAAATAAATGGGAAGAATTTGCTGTCAGCCTCATTTCCTGTTGAAATCAACTGCTGTAATAAAATTTCAGTGAATTTACTTGACTGATGCATGTTTACGGGACAGGTGAAGTCTGCAGCTCATGCAGGTACAGTTTACCTCTTAAACATCAAATGCAAGGACACATCTTCTCTGTACAGTCGCCCAGCTTGGGCTGTTTGATTTTGAGAATGTGAAATAATTCATTGCTTCTCATGCTGTTTGAGATCTTTTATGAATGACACGCCGACCAGTGATTCACTCAGGTTGCAGAACAGATGGAAAATAAGAAAAAATGGTGTTTCAGGGAAATTTGTAAAAGAATGAATGATTCTCAAAAATCTATTGACTGAAACGGCTTTGCTCAACTTTGGTCAACATGTGACCTATTTTTAGTGTATATCTGCCACTACTTCCATTTTGTTCCCAAAGGTACTAATAGATAAAAAAATAAATGTGGGCCAGATGTTTGACTGGCTAACAGCAGTTAGAATTACATGGTCGCTTTAAATGTGGAATATTTGTGTGTGTCTATAGTGCAGTATGTGGTGTTAAGTGTAGTGTTAACATCATAAAATGTAACTTTAGAAGAAACTAGATTAGCTTAAGGCGTTCTTGGGCTGATTGTTAGTCTACAGATGTGGGTTCTGTGGATGATATATATTAAATTACAAGGTTGCATTTACAAATAACATTGTGTTAAAGATTTGAACACACAACAACACAAAGTTGAGTTATATACAGAGTTGAGTGCTTGTGCTAGAGTGACAGTTCTTTAAGTGAACTGTTCCATGCATGTGTATCTGTTTATTTTGTTGTTCATCCTCTCAGGGCCTCATCTCTGAACAATGAGTGTGTGTGTGTGTGTGTGTGTGTGTGTTTGCTCTCTAGTCACTGTGTTTAGTGTGAGTGGGACATTCTCAAACCAGTGAAGAGAAAATGCCAGAACATATCAAGTCAACCAGCCATGAGCACCAATGCAATCAGAGTGTGAGCGAGAGAGAGAGAAAAACACATCACTTAGCTCTCCCTGAAGGAAACAGAATGAGATCATTTATATACAGGACAGTTTATAAATATATCATATAGAAAATTCAGAGCAGTTATTCACCACAATGAAACACTGAACAAATATTATAAACTGATCCAACTTGTTTTAATTTTAGGGTCTGTTTTGTGGATGAACTCTGTTCTTTGTTAATTGATATTCTGTCAATAGCGCACATTATGAATTTGTTTCTGTGGTTGTTGTAAAAGAATACAGTTTAAGGCATACGCGGCTAACAGGGAACGCTGTCAGAACGTTGACCAACGTTCTCTCAAAGATCTAATATTAAAAACTTTATTGTTAAGTTGTTGGTGGAATGTTAAACAAGTTTGCCATTAATGTTTGATTAACGTTTCTTTATCCAACCAAAAAACAGCATTTTGAACATTCCTAGAACATTCAAATCAATATATTGAACGTTTTGTTTGCGTTTTGTTTTCTTGCAATATAAAATTGTAAGCTGGGTGGAGATTTTGAATTCCCATAGTTTATTCAGACAAATATTATCATTCCTACTGTACGTCTGGTTCTTTGAAGGCACTCTGTACTTGAGAAAGTCAGAAGAAACAGAAACAAAGATTATTTAGCTGGTAATCCAGTTCTTTCTGGCATTAATAACTTCAGCTGTTTAAAGCCGAGAGCTGCGGGAGGATTCATGACGTTCCTCAGAGGCAGTTTTGTAGCTGTCGTTGTCAGCGGTTCACGTGAGCACGAGCTGATCTGTCCGCACTTGACACTGATTGGTTGGGCCGTAATGTTCTCAGACAGCGAGATTTCATTGGACTTCAGGCCAAAAGTGGAGCAGGGGAATGTGAACTGGTGCGAGATTCATGTGTTTATGAGATGCAAAGTCCAGTACAACTTTCTGAATGCTTCACTTTATCCATGTGACGGGAAATTCAGTTCCTCAACTCTGGTTGGTTGATAATCAGTTAGCGCAGGTTGAATCGAGCGCCTCATAGTCATACTGTTAAATGAAGTCCCTCACTGCACAGTATTGTGAGGATAAACATGCAAACCTGTGTCTTCAGAGCATGTGCTTCTCTTTAAATGGATTTACACTGTAAATAAGCCATTGCTAACATGCTAGTCTTAAATATAACATACTGTAGGATTATTAACAGTAACGCATCTCTGCACCAAAATTACAAAAAGCACAGCAGTAGAATCACACGGTGCAGGTCTGCGCAGACACAACAGAAATCAACAACACTGTGTGTCTGGTCACCTGAGTAAAAGCATCTTATGTTGATGTGTGTTCAGACATTTGAAGGGTCGTATCAGATCAGATAAATCTGGACCTCACAGGTTTTTGCAGTCGTGACTTTAACATGTCAGGTCGGGTCGAGATGAAGACAGAACAGATGATGAAGGATTTAAATAAGATGACTTATGTGTTTTTTCACCCGTGTCAGTTTATACAGCTGTTGGGGATTTTATAAATGGATTTGGGAACGCTGGGAGTATTGGGAAGTAACATTAGGATATATTGGTTTCACAAATCGATGATACTGGAAATTATGGCCGATTTGTTTTTCATTCATCATTTTGTCTGTTATATATTTGAAGCACTGTTTGCTTGTTGCCAGATGATGTCATGATGATGTCATAGGGTTCACATTATTCATGTTAGCAGGTGTTGTTGACATCACAGAATGCACTTTGCTGATATGATTGTGCCAAATGGTTGAATATTCACAAGTATTCCCACCAGTTATAATAAAAAGTAAACATTTACAACAATATGACCAGTGTGATTAAATTTGTAGATTGTATATAAAGGGAATAATTTGCTTAACTGTTGTTGTATCTGCTAATGCAACGACCGTGTTAATGTTAATATGCACATTCTATGCATAATTCTAGTTACCATGGCAGTACTGAACATCTGTGTAGTCTCTGACCAGTGCTGGGCAGCAACATGGTGTATGTTTGTCCTCTTAAAACCTTTTCCTCTTTTGTGTCCTCTTAAAACCTCAGAGGTTCTGTATGTGGAGTGTTTGGCTGTGAGTGTGTTTGGAATTAAAAGGACTATAGAACCTTAGGAAGCTATAGAACCTTTAAAGTATGTATAGAGCTATTGGGTTAAATAGCTGTAGCACTTTAGAACCCTTGGAGCCTCTACAGAACTATAGAATCGAGTCGGATTAGACTTCAGCAAAAGTCTCCATTTGAACTTTTTAGCTGTCTATGAAAAACAATTAAGATACTGAAGAGATCTCATTAATGATTATTTTAGTATTAATAATTATTATGAATTCTCTCAGAGTTGAGTGTGAAACTCACAGTCACATGTCTGACACGTGAGGCCAAACTAGTGGAAGCAAATTATTTTATCTCTCTCAAGCTCCAGGCTATAGCTGCTTTAAATTGCACACAGTTATAGGACTGTGTGTGTGTGTGTGTGTGTGTGTGTGTGTGTGTGTGTGTGTGTGTGTGTGTGTGTTTAAATGTGCACACTGGCTCTTTTTGGTGGTACTGAAGAGACTGTGGCACATTTACTCTGACACAGTGAGCACAAAAATAGCCCTCAGTATTCAGAGGGCATGTAGGTAAACATGTTTGTGTATCTACACTGTTATTGTCAGAGTTGTAACTGCGTATAGTATGGCGGGGTCATAATAAAGTGATATTAAATATCTGTAATTATAGCTGGGGGTTAGGCCCTAAAAATGGGGGAGGGCATCTGTGTGTTGAGATTATTGTGCTTGTCCCAGATTCCCAGCAGAGGGATTAAATGTCTTTTTTTTTCCAAACATGGCGGAAAGCCATTATTATATATGCTCGAGTTTTTTGGGTTACTTTGTTTACTCCAGTTTGAAGGGCCGTTGTGGCCCTTAAACCAGTTTGCTGTTTAAATAAAGTTTTTGTTGTCTGGTGAGGATTAGATGTGTTAGTGTTTTGTCCACAGTTCTTGTAAGAGAGAATTGAACAACAAGAAAGGTTTTCCTATTTCACTTCTGTGCTGAAAAAGCATCCCGGACATGATATGTAATGTAATTAATCACATTTCCCCCCAGACTTCTCTGCGTGTCTCTTTAATGTGACTAAATGTTTGCAAGGGTTTTGCTCACTAAATCTGCAAAAACAAAAAGACTAAACCACAATTACTATAACTGTGTGGAAATACTTTATCATTTGATTTCAGTTTTTTTCCTTTGTGTTTTTTATTTTGCAGTTTGTTAATAAAAATTGAGGGTAAATTAATGTTTAGAAGGATATAAGTTTAAATGTATTATTTCTTTAGGGTTTGGAAGAAGAGTAAATCTTATCTGCTACTATAAATTAAACTTAATGCTCTTTCACCAGTGTGTCCTCTGGGGGCACAACACTTGAGTAACCTTAATCTAATGTTAACAGTGATGGAATATAATCCCAACAGAGATGTGAAAAATGGCTCTCGGATATAAATTGTGTCGTATCCTTCACCATCTTCTCAACCAATGATAAGGCCAGATAAGTCTTAGCTAGTGCCTGCAGGGGATTTAAAGCGCAGTAAGTCATGCTATGTTCTCAGCCCATCTCATGGTCCTGCATCAGAGAGCTGGACAGATTGATGATGTATCTAAAAATGTTTGAGGTTTGAGTGTGTATGCTGGACTATTTTGTATTTCCTTACGGACCACAAACGTTCTACAGCTGGTTAATGTATTTGTGAGGATCAATGATGAGGTATTCGTGAAGATCATCTGAATGGACGTTTCATTATGATTTGAAGGTGTTTTAACTGATGACGTGACACTAGCTGCACTTCATTTAAGACAATCTCATGTATTTACTTTGAGATTGCAGCTTAGTTATTTCCTGTATGTTTGTTTATTCTTTGTGATTTTATTTCTTATGTGTGGTAAATGAAGGTCCCTTATGTAGCCTTCTAGTGTTTCCAACAAGAATTATAGCGTTGATTTCACCCCATCACCAGTAAATCCTTCCTGTTTAACTTCTGTCCTTGTGCGGTTTGTGACATGAATGACCCTTAATACTCCTGTTGTGGGACTGAGGGAGTGTATTACACTGAGGTACGGTGAGGTACAGTGAGGTATTGTGAGGTTCTGTGAGGTATTGATATACTGAGACATCATTGTGATTCTGATCCAGTCGCTTGTGTCAGGTCTGGCCTGCAGGGCTGTTTATTCGTTTGCTTGCTCGATGTCAGTCACATGCTCAGCTGGAAGTGAATCAATCACCTAATTACTAAGAGAATGAGGTACGATACAAGGCTTTAAAACTGCTGTCTTTAGTGTAACGATTATCCTCTTCTCCTGCCCTGTGTGCTGGGTTAAACCCCTTGACTTATAAAACACATTTACTCTCAAATCTTAACAAGGGGTGAGAGACTCTCCACTCACCCCCAGACTGTTGGGCAGGACCAATGAAAAGCAGGCTTGTGTTTGAACAAACTTTAATTAAAAATGTTACTGATGAACTAATTACAGGCTGTCTCTTAAGAACACACACAGTTGATGCAAGCACAGCACAGAACTTGATTAGCGCTGGTTATTGCTAATCATTAAAACATTGCTGGTTAGCATGACTGTGTTAATCTGGGGCACTGATAGGTCAACTGTAGGAGGTTCAACGAGGATGAGGTTGCATTTCACACAGGGTCTACGGTTTAATCTTTTGGCAGAGTTTTGTCAAAAATATCACCATCCAGTTGATGGCCTCTCGTCTTCTGATGAAATATTCAAGAACTATTTAAATTTAATGGGTCATAAAGAGGATGATAGTCAAACAGGTTTGCATAAGACTGGATCACTGGAAACAGTTGATACAGACGCGGAGAGTTTATTGGTGCATGTTTTGTAAAATTGGTTGAAACTCAGCTGTGGTTTTCAGCTTTATCAGTGTTGTGCAGAATTTATGAGGTCGCACACATCATGTGCATTTTGATGAATGTTACTGAAGGTTTAATTAAGAGCTTTAACTGGACACACTCACTGAGTTATTGCTCAGTCGTGACAGGGAGGATCTCAAATAAGGCAAAACACGGTTGCAAACAATACATCAACACAGCCGATTTACACAAATACACAATCAAAACCCGAGTGGAACGCTTTACAATCTTTAAAAGTGAAACCATATCAGATATCAACACTTCTGTGCCAAAACCCCACTTCACACATTCTAACAGTAAATCAGATTTAGAATAAAGGTGGTAAAAGCTTGTAATGATTTTAAAGGAATGTTTTGGAAAGAAACAGGATTGAAAAACCCTTAAATCTGAGGTAAAGATAGAATGTGTGTGAAGAAATTGCTGTATACATCACTTCTGTCTACAGATTTCTGTCAGATGCTTTGATCTGAAGAATACATTTACTCTACGATATGTGTGTGTAATGTTAAATGTTCTGCTAAGGTTGCTGTTTCTTGATAACTTTGTCTAGCATTCTCTAAAAGTTTTCTCAATGTTTGACAACGTTGAGTTGCAGTTGAGCTGCAGAAACGGTGTAGAAACAGGAAAGTTGAGCACGTCAGATATGCTGGTTCTGTGAAGTTGTGAGACTGTATGCAAGTGTTCACCACGATCTTAACCTGTAACCTTTTGTAGACGTTTCAGAAGCTCTCCATCTCAGTGTTCTGCTCTTCATCTGTAAATCAACTCCAAGAGGACAAGGATTATTAAAAAGGAGAGAATGAGTTTTCTATAATGTTTAAAACAGTGTGTGCGGGTGTGAATGGAGTCCGGGCAACACTGTTTGCTATTGTCGCTGTTAAGGTCAAGGTTTCCATAGCAACCGGCGGCGATGAGGTTGCAGTGATAATGGTATGAATAATTTATCACGCGGAGAGATTATGACAGAGTTTCAAAACACATCACGGTGTGACTGCGTCGCACGCGCACAACGTATAGAAAATACACGTTTATATTGTAAACGTCTTAATTTACCGTTATGTTAACGTCACTGTTACTAGAGAGACATTCCATAGCAACTCCAGGTGAGGCGTTGCCATGGTATTTTTGTCACTTTCTCTTATTAGCATCACAGTAATATGAGTCGCCATGGAAATGCTCATTTGCGTTTCGGTCCTGTTTCTTCATGTTGTGTTTGAAGGTATTTTTAATGAAGTGTGTTTGCATTTTGTGTGTGTGCAAGTTACAGATGAAATGCTAAATTCGTAGTTGTATATTAAATGCGAATTAATAAGAAATCTATTAATGTAACATTTTTAAGAGATGCAGGTGAAAAACGAAATTAATGAAACTAATTTATCATCATCACCAAGGCATGAGAAGAATTGATTAGGCGGTGATCAGTGAGTGTGAGTAACATCATCATTCTCACACACTGAAGCTTCTTAGCTTCACACACACACATCCTCAACCCCACCCACCCCCTATAACTGTCTGTCTCACCCCGGCAAAAGCAGCCATCTGGACCGCATTCATTTAACGTGCACACACACACACACACACACTCTGCTCACGCATCTGGAGATGAATTTATCCTGCTAAAGACATTTGATGGAATCTCAGCATTAGTACTGTATACAACATACATTTGCTCATATTTTTGGCCTGTAACCATAGCTACCAGTTAGGTCGCCTGTAGCTAACAATTTTAGGCTGCAAGAATGTTTCTCTAACGTTTCCTTTAAATAACAAAAACATGATCACTGTGTGAAATGACGTATAGAAATGTTTGTTTTCTCCTGCAGAGCTTTTGGGGGCTGCAAAGAAGGTAAATGTGAACTTCCAGGACACAGACGGGTGAGTTTGTGTTCAGTCCACTGACACCTCATTCTAAAGGGTCAAATGGGCGGGGCTTGTTTTTCACCAGCGATTTGATCATAAAGTGGGTCTTACCTACCAGAATACAGTCAATAATTCTGTAATAAATAATAATTCTGTAAGCTGTTCTGTGTCAATAATTTGATGTATATTTCTGCAGTCCCAGATATCAGAGAATGTTAGCATTAGGTAACGCTGTCAAAACGTTCTCAGAGTGAACAAAAACGTTCTTGCATGAAAATTAGTAGAATCGTTGTACCTTATACCAATGTTTCTGTTACTTAATGGAAACATTAGGAAAATGTTCTTACAAGCTTGAATTGTTAGCTGGGGTAAAGTCTCTAAGCACATGCACCAACAGTTGAGATCTGTTGGACAGTAAAGATGTTAAGATTCCCACAGCTCAGAATTGAACTCTTGTTAGTACAAGAGGTCTGTTGTTAAAGTGCTGCAGTGAAACAAAGTAAGAAAAAGGACAGAGTGTGTGTGTGTGCGCGCGTGTGCGTGCGTGTGTGTGCATGTATGTGTGTGTGTGCATGTGCGTGTATGTGTGTGAGAGAGAGCATCTACACACATGCGTGGCTTCAGGCTCTGACAGAGAGAAAGCTCTTACCCGTGGAAGTAGGTCACAGCCTCCTGCTCACTTAGGCAGTTAGGGATCGGAGCAAAGCGACAGATTTAAGCTGAAATGAAGACCGATTAGGGACTCTGGAGAAAGTTACGCTTCAAGCTTGAAACCCAGAGACTGGAAATAACAGCAGAGATATCAGGATTGTGTGTTAGAAATGTTTGAATAGTGGTTTTGTAACCAAGATCATTGCTACATCTGAAAAACTGTAGCAGTTTTTACTAAACTTTACATCAGTAACATTTTACTTAAAGGGAATGTTAGAGAAATGTTCTTTCAACCTAAAATTGTTGTCTGGGAATGTAAATGTGTGTTTTATAGGTTATCTGCCCTGCATCATGCGGCTCTGAATGGGAATGTGGAGGTGATCGCGTTGCTGCTGGAGTCGCAGTCCATCGTTGACATCAAAGACCAGAAAGGTGCATGTATGCAGCCATACGCATGTTTATTACTAGCTGTTTAATTTTCATGTTTACTCTATGCTCTATGTCGCTTTATAAACTTTCTTCGGTTTTAATCTTCCTCTAAAGGAATGCGGCCGCTCCACTATGCTGCTTGGCAGGGCAAATGTGAGCCAATGAAAATGCTGCTCAAGGCAGGGTCATCCGTGAACAGCCAATCAGATGAGGGACAGATCCCTTTACACCTCTCTTCGCAACATGGCCATTACGAAGGAGTGAGTATGCATGTAAAAAATCTGACTGTATTCAAATATACTGTACACACACATGCATACTGCACTGTGTGTCTGTACTGTACTGCACTGTGTGTCTGTACTGTACTGTACTGTGTGTCTGTACTGTACTGTACTGTTCTGTACTGTGTGTCTGTACTGTACTATTTTGTACTGTGTGTCTGTACTGTACTGTTCTGTACTGTGTGTCTGTACTGTACTGTCTGTACTGTACTGTACTGTCTGTACTGTACTGTGTGTCTGTACTGTACTGTGTGTCTGTACTGTACTGTACTGTCTGTACTGTACTGTACTGTACTGTCTGTACTGTACTGTGTGTCTGTACTGTTCTGTACTGTGTGTCTGTACTGCACTGTGTCTGTTTATAGAGTGAGATGCTGCTCCAACATCAGTCGAACCCGTGCCTCAGAGACCACGCAGGAAAAACCCCTCTGGACCTGGCCTGTGAATTTGGAAGAGTCACGGTCAGTTCCGCTGTGTTTGTGTTGATAATAGATGTTTGGGGGGGTGACTCTGTCTTGTGGCATTGTGGGAATTGAACCTTTTCTCACATTTATTCTCATGCTCTCACACTCTGAATCCAAATGAGAATAAGAGAGATAACACACAATTTATATTAAAACATGCCGTTGTGTTGTGTTTAGACTCACTTTTACAGCCAAGACAGAAAGTGTGTGTTATTATCCAGGCCGTAATTCTCCTCAGAGATTTAACTTTTGTAAACCTCAGAATTGTTTAGTGTTTTTATTAGATCCCTACCAGCGCTGCTAGATGTCTCATAAAAACAAGCATTTAAGAACATACGTTAATGCAACGTTACAACAACCTCTCTGTTCTGCAGGTGGTCCAGTTGCTTCTGAACAGTAACATGAGCGCTGCTATGTTAGAACCCAAACCGTCCGATCCCAACGGCATCAGTCCTCTTCACCTCGCTGCAAAAAACGGACATATTGAGATCATCAAGTGAGTGCCACTGGTTTTCTGAACAATGAGACTGTAAATGAAACGTTTGTGATGATTGTCAATTAGATGCACAACTAACCGTATTGCAGGAAAAATTATTTAATAGAAATAGATCAAAACGCCACTTTGTTAAAGTAAAAATAATTAGATTTTTCGCATTGCAGTATTCAGGATCAGAAAATATGTGTAATTCCAAAAGATCTGAAATGTGTATTTGGTCTCAAGAGAAACAGTTTTAGATTATTGCTTCATTTAGCAGTAATAAATTCTGCAGAAGCAGGACACAATGATGACACAGAATCCTGACCCAGCGTTTAGCCTCCTGACACAAAACTGTCTGTGTCACATGAGTGATGTGTTCAGACAGATCAGGAGCAGCGGGATCACGTGGTATAAAAGCTCAGTGGTATCAACACACAGTGAATCCGGTCACATCATTCGACACACACACTGTATACTTACCTAAATGAATTTGTAAGAGTTTTAGTGTGTTTGTGTGTGTGTAGGACCACTCTTATAATGCTTGCCCTGACATCAGTTGTGTACTGCAGAGTGGATTTTAGTTACCCTAGTTTTCTAACGTTTTGATGTGGCATCAAAATTTCTTGTAAAAACATTCAAAGGTGTATAAATGGAAGATGCATGTAAATATGGTTTTAGAACAACATAGCAAAAAACTCTGTTTGTTAGAAAGTTAAAACATTTTCTCAGTGAAGTTCTGATGTTTGTGTGTGTTTTCAGGTTACTGATCCAGGCTGGTATAGATATAAACCGACAGACTAAATCAGGCACAGCGCTGCATGAGGCTGCTCTCTGTGGGAAAACTGAGGCTGTTCGGCTGCTGTTGGACGTGAGGGTTTTATTTCACTTACACTGTTTTCATACTTACTTCTCTTTAAAATGAACTCAAACACCTTTACAGTAAGACCAGAAATACGCACCTGCAGTTTACTTCACATAACTGCATTCACACTGTTTCTGAAGTGTGAAGTGAAGCGTGTTTAAAACGCTCTGGGTCTCTCTTTCTTTAGAGCGGTATCAGTGCGGGCGTGAGGAACACGTTCTGTCAGACAGCCCTGGACATTGTGAACCAGTTCACCACGACGCAAGCCAGCAAAGAAATCAAACAGATGCTGAGAGGTGTGGTGAGAAATGCTCATACAGACGTTTATTAAAACTGCATTATTGTGTGTTATTGTGTATCCCATTTAGATAACTAAACGTGTACATGCGTGTGTGTGTGTACAGATGCGTCTGCTGCCATGCAGGTTAGAGCACTGAAGGATTATTGCAACAATTACGACCTTACAAGCCTCAACATTAAAACAGGCGACATCATCACGGTAACTGAATTACTCCTAGTTTTATTATTTTAGATTGAATTCTGCATTCGGACTCTTTGTTTTTTGGCCCACAGGTTTTGGAGCAGCACTCCGATGGGCGATGGAAGGGCTGTATCCATGACAACCGTACCGGAAACGATCGCGTGGGGTACTTTCCGTCCAACATGGTCGAAGTCATCAAAAGAGCAGGTGTGCAACACGTGATCACATGTCCCATATGAGAGATCATGTGACACATGGACCTCTGTACATTTTACTTCACGGTTGTTCTGAACTCTTGGCACAGGAATTAAAGTGTAAAGTATGTGTACATCTGAATTGGGTTTGAATTTAGTGCATGAATTTCAGCATACAAACATTTGTGTATTTGTAAGTGTGTGTGTGTAAGGATTGTGTGTGTAAGGATTGTGTGTAAGGGTTGTGTGTGCAAGGGTTGTGTGTAAGTGTGTGTGCAAGGTTTGTGTGTAAGTGTTTGTGGGGTCTGCATTGTTTTAAACAGCTGCTTAGATGCATCTTTGACTGGTTTAAGAGTCTCATTTATACTTCACCTTGTATGTCACTAAATAGTGTTTATATTTTCATAAAAAATGCTTAAAGGGTTTTCTGTGAGGGCTAGATATAGGGGTGGGGTAAGGGGATAGATTATACAGTTTGTACATCTATGGAAAGCCCTCATAATCACATAAGTGTGTGTGTGTGTGTGTGTGCATGTATATGTGTGTGTGGTTTAGTCGCTTTATATCCAACTGTCCTGCCCTTTATGATCAGTCATGTGTTTTAATTAGAGCTGTCAGCGTGATTGAAAGAAAGGGCAGATGAGTGTGTGACTGTTTGATCTGTCACTCATCTGTTCTGTTGCTTCTAAAACGTTCATGTGACGAACTGCAAAAGGAATGATTGTTCTCAAAATGAGTCCCCCAACACTCCTGTCTTCCATTGGCCGGTTGACCCGAAAGTCACGCCCCCAAACTGACACCATTGGTTGTCTCTCTGAATGTTACTGTATTTACCAGTGTATTGCAGAACCACAATGTTACACTTCAGTGTTATGGGAGAAATAGCCAAACTTTTCTGTGCATATAAAAACGAGAGTTTAAAAGGGGCTATGGGGTCCATGCATGCATCCACAGAACAATTTAAATGTTTTAATGTAGGTTTGAGCAGATTATTTGCATGCATATCACAATATTACTGGGTGACACTTTATTACAATATACAAATGCACCAGGGTGGCAACACTGTAAACCCCCCTCAACTCCCTTGTTATGCATGAATATAGTTTGCATGCATAGAACATAGATCAGTGGGTGTTTTGCATGATTGATTTTTGTTTGTTTAGCTGTTTAACTTTAATGTACGTTTGTTTATTTTGGCCATTGCATGTTAACTTACCGGTTCTATAAGTGAAGCTTGCGGACAGAGTTAGATAATTTTGCTTGAACATGTTTTGTTTTGTGTTTCCTTTCCTGTTTTGTTGTGTGTTGTTGTTGTTTTTGGTGTTGCCGTTCTGTCGTACCCAGGTCCCTCGACCCAACAGTATCTTAAGATACAGATCCGTCCGCCAGCAATTGGTTCAGTTGTCATGGTGAACGGTGACTCCTCCCACATTTTTTCTCTCCCCCTCACCCCCCCTCCCCCTCCTACCCAGCCTCCTTCCCATCAGCCCCTGTTCACCTCATTTGGCTATAATATGTCCACCAGCAGCACTTTTGGGTATGAACCAGCCTCCTCCTGCTCTGAGGAGCCACAGACAGAGACAGGTATAAACACACACACACACACTCTCATCATCTGCCTGCGTTTAACTCTGTGTCTGCGGTTCAGATGCAGTAACAGGGTGTGAATTTAAATGCTCCTTAAAAAATGTTGGACACTCAGTGCTCAAAACTCAAGAAAAAGTTGCTAAAAATGGCTTATTTTTAAGGAGAATCGAGAATTTTTGCATATTGTCATAATGTCTGTGATAATCAGGTGACAGTTTCTGTTACAGGAATGAGAAAAAACTCAAACATGATGCTAGAATACAGATGGATAAAGTGTTTCAGTCACAAGTCTCATAAATTAGTCTTCATTTTCTTGGTATAAAATGATTTTTGGAGGTGTGACCTGTTCTCATCTGGTACTCAGTAACTGTTTCTTAAACTGTGTACTGTAAATCTGTATTACTTTATAGATGTTTATATATAAATATATAGACTGCAGTCTGAGTATTGATTGAGGTGTATGTGTTATTAATTGAGCATTAGTTATAATTCTGAGGGACGGATTTTATTCATAAATATGGTTTTAACACCAGCAGTAATGTCTGATCATTATTTTAGATTAGACTGATGGAGGATTGTTCTCCTAATTATGTTCCTAATTGATGCAGTTTGTTCTCACAAAGGCCAACAATCAATCACAGCTCATGAGCTCCAAAAGCTTCTTATGAAGAAAATTACAGTGTGTTTTTCCTCTTTGTGATCAGCAAATTACTAATAGACTCTGTTCAATAGACTAACAGACTCTGAATTTCTGGTTTTTACAGCAAATGAATAATACCAGTTAGTTTCAAACGCTCACTGTAAACCCGATACTGATGTGTGTTTATGATTTATGGTCTCTGTTTCTCTGAACCGGTTCTGAGTTTGTATCTCTGATACAATTGTGAAATTTTGAACGATTGTGAAAGCTAATTTATTACAGCTTGTGCCGTATGATTGGTTGAGCAGAATTTTGACCTCAAACAAACACATCAGCGTTGATCATTATTGTACAGATGCAAGCGTGGAGGGCCGTCGTGAGCTGGGGTTTATTTAGAACTGCAACACAAATATTTTTCAGCGTTTTGTCACTGTGTGTGTGATGTCATCCAGGTTCACGAGGATCTGTTTCCAGTCCACACGGTTCTCCCACCCTCAGTGGACAGCAGAGCGGCGCCAACGAGGAGATTTGGGTGCTGAGGAAACCTTTAGCAGGTAACGGTGGCTCTGGAAATGGACAGTGTGACTTTGGTCATCGCTACACACAATTACACACATTACTAGCTTAGCTTAGCTTTAAACGCTTTGCTAATTTGAATCTACAGTGTCAGGCCTTAGGGTGTGCATCTTTAAATTGTGATGCATGAACTGTTAAGTGTGTGTTACCTGTGTTTACCAGCAGGGAGCAGTGCCGGCAGTATGGGCAGCACAGGCAGTTTAACTAGCGGACGTTCATCTACTAGCGTACAAAGCAGTAATGCCAACGCTCACCTCGCCAGCACACCTGTTCCCGTTCCAACCACACCAACACACTCACCTGCGATTAACACACACGGCCTCAATGTCCCGGGGCTGCATGCCCAGGCCGAGGGTGTGAAGGTGCAAAACCAGCTCCTCGTACAACAAATGATAATTCTCTTTCATTTCTATTCATCTGTCTTTGTTTCTCACATTATGTGTGTGTGTGTGTGTTTCAGCTGTTGGCCACAGTGCTGTCCCAGTCAGCCAAAGCGAAAGAACATCTTATGGACCAATCAGAATCTTTAGATCCTAATTCAGGTACTGGAATATAAATCTGATGTAACTATATTTAAAGCCATTTAAGTAAAAGTGTGTGTAAGGTAGATTCAGTGACTGTGTTGCGGTGGTGAAAGAATCTCAGTGGAGCAATGCTGTAGTCACAGACCTGATGCGTGTTTCAAATGCAAGATGAGTTGCTTTAGAGAAAAGCTACTTCAGCTTCTTGGTTCTGGTAAGAAAAACAGGAAAAGTTTTCAGTGGTTTGTTTACTTTCTCTGTAGTGTCATCTCAGCACACTCAGAGAGCGTCTGCCGTCCCACGGCAGCCCAGGAAGAAACCTTTTGTGGATCCTTTGCTGCAGAGAAAAGATGAAGCCTCAGCAGAGAGCAAGGCAAGTGTGTGTGTGTGTATGTGTGTGTATGTGTGTGTGTGTGTGTGTGTGTGTGTGTGTGTGTGTGTGTGCACGTTCTGGTGGCCCAGATTTGTATGCTTAATGTGAGGATGTGTCTATATTTGTCTTATGAATGACCCAACAGTTGGTGTTAGAATGAGAACGTTCTAACTTCAATGTTCTTTGACTAAAGTTAATAACGTATAATGCAATATTTGCTGTTTAAACAGGATTGTTTTAACCCTCTTTCATATTTTCAAACAAACATGATGCCATCATGACATCAGGTAGAGGGTGGTGACACCATAGTACCAATAAACCCTCAGAGCATCTTAGCCTTATGATATCATCCAATATTTATGCATATTTAAGTAGCGAGATTGTGGAATCTAAGAAATTAATGTTATTTGCTGCCACACAGTGTCCATAGTTGGTATTGCATGACATGCCACACCATTAATCTATCAAAATAATGTCTGTATTACTGGTGTGTTCTTTATCTCTCTCTCTCTCTCTCTCTCTCTCTCTCTCTGTACTGTAGAGCTCAGAGGCTGTAGCTGAGTGGTTAACTACTTCTCAGCTGCAGTTTTACACAGCTAACTTTCTAACTGCTGGTTATGACTTACAGACCATTAGCAGAATGACACCACAGGTAACGCACACACACACACACACCATATGTGGTTCAAAGTGCTCAATTGGGTTTTATTTGTTTTTATGTCAATTGCGGCGGCCACACACTGCCGCCATCTACTGTAGTACAGTCCTCATTCTCCTTCACTTTAAATCATTTTACCCTGATATTTTTCTGCCTAGCCTGATCTAAACTGACATTCCACATGTCAAATTATAAAAAAAAGATTAAGAACAACAGACTGTTGTTGAGACCATTCCATTTAAAACAAAGAAAGAAGAAAAGAAAGTAACACTGGGAACAGAACAAACACAATGAAATGTGTTCACCTGTACAGCGGCTGGTTGTATTAGCTTTGACAGTTTGGGAGCTGTGTGTGTGTGTGTGTGTGTGTGTGTGTGTGTGTGTGTGTATGTGTGTGTGTGTGTGTGTCTGTGTGTGTGTAACAGGACCTCACTGCCATCGGAGTGACAAAACCAGGACACCGGAAGAAGATGCTGTCAGAGATCAGCAAACTGAAAGTCCCGGACTGGATTCCTCAAGAGAAACCTGTGAGAGACACGCATTACAACACAACACACATTACAACACAACACACACACACAACACACATTACAACACGCACATTACAACACAACACACATTACAACACAACACAACACACACACACAGCACACATTACAACACAACACACACACATTACAACACAACACACACATTACAACACAACACGCACATTACAACACAACACACATTACAACACACACACAACACACATTACAACACAACACGCACATTACAACACAACACACATTACAACACAACACACACACACACACAACACAACACACACATTACAACACAACACACACACACAACACACATTACAACACAACACACACAACACGCATTACAACAAAACACACACACATCCGACTCATTGCAGTTCATTATCTGTGTGTTGCAGGGCAGTCTGGCTGAGTGGCTGTCTGTGATTGGTCTGAATCAGTACTACCAGACTTTGGTTCAGAATGGTTATGACAATATGGACTTTATTAGTGACATCACGCTGGAGGACCTGAAGGAGATCGGCATCACTAAACTAGGCATGTATATGTTACCCATTATAATTATAAACATATATTTAAAAAACGTCATTTTTAAAGTTGGCAAAAAGTTAGTTGTTAGTGAAATGTTTAATAAAATATTACAGACGACTAAGACAACGTCCAAAAATTATGAATTCAAAATGATTTGAATTTACCTAAAATTATTATTTTCTGTTACTTAATGAAAACGTTCTTACAGCCTAAAATTGTTTGCTGTGTAGACCAAAATAACCAGTCATTGCTGGTCTGGCTTTACAATCTTAATGAAAAATATTGTTTTTAATACAAAAAAACAAACAAAAATAAGTAACTGTCCACCTCTTGTTTTTCATTCCTACCAAGGACACCAGAAGAAATTGATGTTAGCTGTCAAACGGCTGAGTGAACCACCATCAGAACCAGAGGTTCTCATCAGAGAGAGTCAATCAGAAGAAAGCACAGACTCCAAACAATGTTTGGAAACTAGCGCTGGTAGCCTTAGCACCACAGAGACGGATGTGAACTCCGCCTCCACTGTTCGAATACGCAAACGATCAGAGGGGCGTAGCTCTCCTCGACACAGTGCTCAGGGGCGGGGCATACAAAGGGCAAATGCTCCTCCCCCTTTGAGGAGGCCTAGCTCAATCGAAAGTCCTACCCCAACACCTCCACACACGCCCACTAAAGGCAAAACCATCTCTTCAAATTCTCCCTCACACTCTCCTTCATCTCCACTGAAAATGCAGAGCAGAACCAGAGGGCCTTGCGACTCGCCTCGCTCGAATACTCAAGCCCGTTCTGTTCCGGTTCTTTGCCTCCCCCCTGAAGGAGAAACCGAGGAGGGCAACGGTCAAGCTCTGGCCCCCTCGAGACGCGGACAGCCCACGATCTCCGACACCGAGCACAACGTTCCCCTGGCAGATTCTTCTGTAAAATATGCTACGCTGGGTGGACATAAGGTCACTCCCGGTGGCTCTCACAGAGCCTCCAGTGACACCCTTGACATCAACAGCGTCAATCGCAGTCAGTCATTTGCTACGGCCAGGCCCCGCAGAAGAACGCGGCCCCCGACTCCACCCAAACGCTCCTGCTCTTCCATCTCCACCGGTAACCTGGCAGATGAGGCCACGGCGGATGACGGTGAAAACAGGGCTAGTAACCTGCTGCTCAACGTGACATACAGAGAGCGGCGGCGCAGCGACTGCGGCATTGCGTCTGAGAAGAGTTCATCCGGCGGCAGCGTCAGGGACATCGCTGCCATGCTTGAGATGTCAAATCTGGGCAGCAGTGGTAAAGAAAGTGTCGGTGGTTATTTACAGGTGATTCAACAGTTACATGATGCAAAATTGCAAAAACAGCCCTAAATCCAAACAATATACCTGCTTACACAATGGCACACTAACCCTTCAAAAAGCTATATGTGTACAATCCATCTAACTTCCACAATGCATCTAAAAAGAATTAAACAGAGACTCATGTCTTTACAGTTACATAATAGACTCAATTCAGTTTTAGTTTACATGCTACTAAAATTGTAGTTTAACAGTCACATCTTGAACAGGAGTTTCAGTAGATTGTGTTTGTTTGTACTTTGTATTCTACATGGCCAGTAAATCTTTCCCACTCTTTTACCTGTTCTCAGGTGAGCCATAACATCTTGAGACAGAACCGTGACGTTTTGAATTCTGATGTGGACAGCCGTCGACGCACGATCAGTGGATTAGCTGAACTAGCCGACTCTCAAAAGCAGCCTGATGATGATGTCTCAAAGCAGATGGGTCGAGCCACGCAAGACCCCTCGCACCATAGACCACCACCCCGTAAACCACCACCACTGGAGCAGGTCCCCGAGCCACGACCACGTTCTATGATCAGTCACCTAGAAGGGGGTGTGGCCTCTCTGCCACAGGAGGAGTGGTCACGGGTGGATGCCACGGCAACTTTGAGAAGACCCCGCCCACCACATCACTCACATGGTGAAAGTTTTAACCTAACAGAAAGCGGTACGATAAAGCGCCGGCCCAAAGCACTAGCTCCAACACAGAGTAATGGAACCAACGGAGGTGGACTGGATAATGGTAGAAGAGTATCTGAAGCTCACGTTGGTGATGGAGGTAGAGAAGAAGAGCTACAACCAGATGGCTTTGGCTCTCTGCCTAGACAAATACTGAAACCTCCAGTTTCACCCAAACCAGCAATGGCACATCGAAAACCGGACCCCCCAACTCCTACAAGAAGGGTCCCTTTACCTGGACCAGAAGGTCAACATAGTCCAGGTAACATCTAGGGCGCTGATGTTAATATCATGTATATAGTTTTAAATCATCTCACTTTTTCTTGTAACTCAACAGAAATTTTATTAATTTAGTGTGACTTCATGGTTCCTGTAGTTCCTCTAGTGCATGTAGTTAGAATTTAATACAAAATAAAGAAAAATAGTATTGTATAAAAATGCATTTTTCTTTTGTTACAGTGGAAGTTAAGAAAATCCCTCCTCCAGTATCTCCCAAGCCAAGCCCGCCTCCAACTCTGCCCAAACCAGTAAAAATCAAGCCGGTCCACACCATTGCAGCCCCCAGCTCCCCTCAGGCAGACGTTCTCAGCCCATCCAGTGCCTCCTTTAGCCCTCCCACCGCTGAACAAGATCTGTCACAGACCTTGAGTCCTGTTACCCCAAAACCAACAGAGGGAAACACACTTTTTCCACGAGCGACCCCCTCTCCAGCTCAAAGCCCACAGACGCCCCAGACCCCACAGACCCCGCAAACACCCTCCACACCTGGGTCAGGCTCAGCTCCGGTGAAGCCTCCGAGATCCTCCATGGCTGGTCTGTCAGTAGATATCCCAAGTCCTTTAGAGGTGGAGCTGCCTGGAACGGAGGTTGTGCCAAAGCGGTTTCGAGAAGCTGAGAGACATGAAGATGAAATGAGAAAGCAAGACAAGAACCAGGTGGATCCCACATTTGATGTTGAAGCTGTGAGTGTGAATTTAGGTTCCTCAGAGGATTGTCACTTCACAGAGATGATGGAGGGGGCGGGGCTGGTGGTTACAAGGAGGAGGAAGTTGGGTGTGGCCAGACAGACACAGGTGGAAAGTGAACCACAAGATGGAGATGCGGTGGAAAGTCAAGGGTTACTGAAGGTTGTTGAGACGGGAAGCTGTGCTTCAGAGGACATGGTCCATCTCAGACTGGAGGAGACCAGCGCTTCCCTGGCTGCTGCTCTGGAGGTGGTGGAGGAGAAGATTAAAAAGGTTGACAGGTAGATGTTTTCAACACTAAAAACGAATTCTGGTCTTTTTCTTCAACATTAATCACTTTCACCATTACATTACAGTAACATTTTACCCAATAAACCTCTTCAATGCTGTCTGCTGTCTCTGCTTATTGTCTCATCTGTTGTAGCTCCATCGTGGACAACAAGAGCACAGTAAATATCCTGGATGACATCGGCAGCATGTTTGATGACCTGGCCGACCAGCTGGAGGCCATGTTAGATTAGAACTTACTCCTTACAGCACGTCCAGAGGATCTGCAGAAATGTTTTGGGTTGAGGAGCAGCACTTAACATTGACTGCATGATCAGGTCCCATCAGTTAAACTGAGGTTTGGTCAGAATGCAGGCAACAGAACCTCATGGAGGTTTCAATCTGATCATCTAGGATGGAGCACAACTGAAATGTGACGGATATCCGGCTGCTGAAGTTTTAATCAGAGTCTGTGTTTCGGAACCACAATAACCCGTTTTATCTCCACCAGCTTTTTGTCCCACCCTTGTGGACAGCGTCGGTACTGCGGGCCTTTGTCCTGACCTTCAGATATGACCTGCTGCTCACAGAGATAAGCACAATTTTAAGTGTGTGTATTTGATGGGCTTTCTAAATGTCACTTAAGCAGAGAAAAGCTAATATGTGTGTGTGTGAGTGTGTGTTTGTGTTGTGTTGTGTGAGAGTTGAATAGTGATGAACGTAATGAATTCTTCTTGAGATGGTTGTGCTACAAGCAGTAAAAACACGTCGGTTTATGATGATGATGGTTTTATGATTTTCTCTGCTTCATTTCACGTAGAAGCTTGTCCAAACTCGCGATTTTCAGCAGCCCAGGTTAATGATGTAAACTTGGTTCTTCGGACTGAAAACATTTGAAAAGCACAGCTCTCATTTACAACCCTGAAAATATTCTGACATATTTGGACTGTTTCGTCCATTGTCAATATTTCTTAGTTCCCTTGAAGTATGTAATAAGAGAAAGTTTTGGGATTTAAAATGGTGTGTTGTAATCTATATGTATGTTATTGTTGTAGTTGTTGTTGTCATTTTGTGTGAATGTTTGGCTGTGTAGCGTAGGTCTTGCATCAACAAATCCACTCTGCAAACGGTGTAATACATAGATATAGACTGAATATATAAAATAAGATACTGGAGAGGTTAGTGTATATATGAGTTCTAGTTATCATTGATAGATTAGAAGAGTATGAAATTTCACAGACACCTGATGGTTCCTGAGGCATGAGTTCTTACAGCAGCGTTTGTGTGTATATCTGACAGGGAAAACCAGCAGTGTGTGTTTATAGATACGCCGTCTTACCAAAACCAGACATTACCATTGCAGACCCGCAGGTTTGGACCTTAATGGTGATATCGTTGTATTCTTTAATGTACCTCGATAAAGGGCCGTGTTCAACTCCTACTACAGTACAAAATGTCATAATTACCATCTGACATTGCGATAACTTCACAGTGCGTTTATTTTGAGTGTGTGTTATCTGACAGGGCGGCACAATTATTCCTGTTCTGTCACTGCAGAGTAAATAAAAAGAAAGTTTTATTCACAGAAGCGGAAATAATAATATAGTTTAAGATTAGGTCATTGCAAGATGTGTAAGACCTGCAGAGCAATATTTTTTATTTGTGTACCATGTGATTAATTTAGCTTTATAAGTGGTGGTTTAAAACCAGTCATCTGGGATACAGCAGAACTGCACAGTTTCGACAATCATGATGATGTTGTCTTTGATTTTTGACCCTGCAGTTATCAGTATAGATGTTGGATTATAAACTTTGTTACAGTATAAACTGTGTAATAATCCAGATGTTGTTGTGTTAACCTACAGCTGGCTAATGTGTTCGTCTGACCTGGTGAAACATTCATCACCTCTTCCATGTAAAGAGCATCAGAATATGTGCTGTTCATATAAATAAAATGATATCAATTCAACCCTCGACTACTGAGACTTTTTCTGGAGCTTTTCTGTTTTTTTGCATTTTACTATATAATACATTTAAAAGGCCCAACAAATATTAAAGTTTCCCCCACAAAAGAATTTCAGGATTAGTGTTTCCAAAAAGCTTGAATTGTTTTTCACTTTTGAGAATCTAAAACCAACTTAAACAACGGTTACACTAGTACAGTCACTAAAACTGGCCCTGCTGAGGGGTAGGAAAAAGTCTCCAGTCACATGATGTGGCACATAGTCACTTTAATTTTCATGACTGCCAGCTACCTTTACTAATAACTTACACAGAGTCATTTAAAAATGAACACAGAAACTGTTAATGTTACGTTCATTTTCCTGGAATTAAATTCTTTGGATTGTGAAGATCCGTGTCTGTGTGCTCCCTTCCTAAAGGTACATTTGCTTTCACAGTTAATGGACTCTAGAGTGAGAGCATCTCTCACATCCCCATTGCGAACAGTATGTGCAGCTCGTCATATTGAAAGTGAAAACAGCTACTGAAATCTGAAGATCTCTGAGGAACATCTACACCAGCCAGAAGATCAAGAAAACGGTACGTCACACCAATTAGTTTTTACTAAAAGTTATTAAAAATGTGTTCATGTGTTAAACATTTGTCCTGAGTTTTAACTTATCTAACTACAGTAGAATCATTGCTCCATATAAACAGGTTAAATGCAGGTTCATTGTGTGTAATGAGCTGCAGTGGAAAAAGTTTCCACAACAAGTTTTAGTCCAATGACTTTCTATTTCCTGTAAACCCCGTGTGTTCTCATCAAAAGATGCATTTAAATGATTTAAAAACGCAAATGGGAACATGAATGTTTTAATGTGCAAACATTTGCACATAAACACATAAGAAACAGTTACTTCAGTAGTTTTTGCAGCCCCTCCCTTCCGGTTTCATGACGTTTAGTCCGCAAACTGAAAGTAAAAGTAAAGATATTAAAACCAGAAAACATTGAAACAACAACATCGTTACAGAAAATCCAGGTAAGCAAATTTACATCAAAATGAAACGATCGATTAAACATAAAAGGGCATTTCAATGCATTTCCCCGTTTAAAGTTTAAGTGACAAAATAAAACTGCAGCAACTTGAACGAGACCAAAGGAGACGCATAAACACAAAACCAACGGGATTATGTTCAGATGTTAAAGCTGGAAACGTGAGGCTTTCACTGAGGATAAACCCACGAGTGTTGATCATGTTCATCCCTGTCCACCATCGCACCAGAGCCTCACATACCGGCGCTAATAATAGTGAATCCAAATGCATGAGCCCCTTTATAATCGATACTTTTATTGAAATTTACTGCTAATAAATACATTTGATTGAAGTAAAACTAAACCATTAAAGTCGTATTATGTTTCCAAGCATTTCAAATTTGTTTCAAAATACAACATGCTGTAAATAATATTGTCCAGAATCCAAAAGGGTTCAAAATGATGTAAATATAAGTGTGTGTGTATGTGTGAGAGAGAGAGAGAGAGAGAGAGAG
>JBAJNP010006015.1:0-26973 GCA_036877545.1 Yasuhikotakia modesta
TCATTTCTGCAAAAGGATTCCCGACCAAGTATTGAGTGCATAACTGAACATAATTATTTGAAGGTTGACTTTTTTTGTATTAAAAACATTTTTCTTTATTGGTTGGATGAAATATGCTAATTTTTTGAGATAGGAATTTTGGGTTTTCATGAGCTGTATGCCAAAATCATCAATATTAAAACAATAAAAAGGCTTGAACTACTTCAGTTGTGTGTAATGAATCTAAAATATATGAAAGTCTAATGTTTATCAGTACATTACAGAAAATAGTGAACTTTATCACAATATGCTAATTTTCTGAAAAGGACCTGTACACCATAAAACCGTCCAGCCTTAAATCCATATATGGGCCAAAGGTTGACATTTTCTTTACAGTTTGATTCTTTCATTGTTGTGTTTGTTAAGGGGTTTTGTGTCGCAATAATGGAAGGTGAAATTGTGGTTCAGCTAAAATTGTGTGAAGCACAGGCTACAGCACATCATATAACTGTTTTGACGTTTTTGATACAAGTGTCAACACATCACAAATGGATCTGAAGTAGCCTCGGCTTTCCTGTGTGCAGCACGAGATCTGTGACTGTGATGTGAAATCCTGCTGGCTTTCATTGTAAGCTTTTGACAAAACGTCAGCCGTTGAAGCACAAGTCCCTCTTTAAAAGTGCTAGAGAAGAAGCATTAATATCACACACGCCCAGCAGTATTATCACAGACTGAACTGAAAACTAAAAATTTAGCAGCTATTTTGTACACAAATAATAATAATAAAAAACTGTGAATACAAAACATAAAAAACTAATTATTGTTTCTGCAGTCATGCTGCAGTAGATGATAAATTTTAGACTTTTCCATCGTCATGCCAATCAAAGCCTTGAATGTTGTACAGTTTAAGAATCAAAATGCAGCAGGATTCCTGTGTAAATACAGATGTGCTAAACCTATTTTTAAAGTCAACATAATGACTGAACACATTAAAAAGATTAAAGATTAATTATTATTGTAATATTATTATTGACCGGTTGTAGTATGGTAGAAGGTACTTCAGAGACAAAACCTTGTCCTGGGTATTAAAAGGCTTTGACCAAACCGGGCACAAAGTCTAAAAAGGAAGGCGCTACATAGAGAGCCTGAAGGTCATCCCCCAAGGTTTCTTCCATATATCTAAGGCACGTAGGCCTCGCCGTGTGACCTTGATCTGATGGAAAGGATTGCCCCTCGGGGAAAAGCCCTTGGTTTTAAGCCACCACTGTAAGGGCCTCATGTGCAGCAAGCCGAATCGAATGACATTGAGAGCGGCTGCCATAAGGCCTAGTAATTGTTGAAACTGATTTACAGTGTGTGACTAGCCTTCTCTTACTCTCCTGACTGTGTTTAGGATTGAGACTACTCGAGCAGGGGCCAACTGTGCCCGCATCATTATAGAGTCCCAAATTACACCCAGATAAGCTGTTCTCTTGGCTGGAGAAAGCACACTTTTCCCGGTGTTCAGTCTGAACCCCAACTGCTTTATATGATGCAGAACAACACCTCAATGTCGAACTGCAATCTGCTCTGAAGGAGCTACAATCAACCAATTGTCTATGTAGTTGAGTATACGGATGCCCTGGTATCGCAACAGAGCCAGAGCTGCATCCACAATTTTGGGGTTTGGGGTGAGAGTGCTAGACCAAATGGAAGCACCCAATACTGGTAAGCTATGCCCCTGAAAGCAAACCTCAGGAGCTTCCTGTGTGCAGGAAACATGGGGATATGAAAGTACGCATCTTTCAGATCTATCGTGACAAACCAGTCCTCGGATCTGAATTGACTCACAACTTGCTCTATAGCGAGCACCTTGAACTTCAGTTTCATGACTGAGCGGTTCAGAAGACGCAGATCTAAGATATCTAAGATAGTGCATCCCCCCATCTTCCTTGGAACTATGAAGTAGCAGCTGTAATGCCCCGATTTCCTGAGTTGAGGAGGTAGTAAGTCTATGGCCTCCTTCATTAAGAGAGTCTCTACTTCTTCCTGCATGACTAGAGCCTGGGTGGAACCCACCAAAGTGGGCTGAACACCGCCGAAAGCAGGCGGCTTTCGAGTGAACTGGATCTCTTACCCTAGTTCTATAGTATTCAGGACCCATTGTGACACATAAGGCAGTACTTTCGAGGCTGCCAAATAGTCTTTTAAGGGTACCAGTCTATCAAAACTGGCCTCTAGAAAGTTTTGAACATGATCTGAGCCCTGTAAAGATATTTCTGCAGGGAGAACACAATCTGATTTGTCTAACAGAAGTTCTCTCTCCACCATGTCTGCTGATTTTGGCAAACACTGGGGGGAGCCGATATTTGAGGCTGCTGAACCCTGAAACACCAGAGGTGGCAGGGTTAACAGAAGTGGAAAGAGTCCTTTTTAATATTAAAACAGTCCTCAGACCTGTTTAGTCTTATTATGCTTTGAGGCAGAGCCTCGCAAGACCCACACCCTTAAAGGGGGAAAACGGGTCATGACGCTCCCTTTCTGTGTCTGCCTGTATGAGGAGCTAGTACATGGCTGCTGTTCCTGCCTAACAGCATCTAGAGAAAGTGAGCGGCGAGGGGGTACCGCTGCAGTACGCCTCAGCTCACTCACACCCTCAGGTGTGAGGCCCTCGCCCCCTAGACCTGCTGCCATGTACCAGGCAGGGATGGAGCCTTTAATGACAATGCCTCACTGGGGGATAGGTAGCTAGCTACAGCCTGCTCCACCCGGGGCATCGCCTTATAGCCATGCTCAGCCAGCCCTGCCACATTAACATAGATGTTGGAAGCAGGGCTATATATATGCAGGCTGAAAATGGCTTTCCCCAAGACTTAGATATCATTATGGATATCTTTAATTATGGATAATCTTCATTATGGATATCTTTAAAAAGGGGAGGCTTCTAAGTAGAGGACTAATGTCAAGTTTGGCCACAGCACGAGTTATAACCTCTACGTAAAAATGTAAAAAAAAAACTAAAAGAAAAGAGGTTGTAAAAGACAAAAAACCCACAAACTACCCACAAATTAAAACTTTAACCATTGCTAAAACCATAGCGATTTATTCTTATTTAATATAAGAATTTGCCTATTAAAAAGCAGCTAAATTTTTTTTCAGTGTTTGTAGTTTTGTGACTACTGTATTTTTCTTGATCTGAAATACAAACATGCTTTACAGCATTAATTTACACTGATGAAAAATGAAAGCTAGATGGAGTGGGTAATACTGTGAGAACTAGTCAACAAATTTCCTGTTAGTGGACTAAAAAACAGTATTTATTTGTTGTTCATTTATTTTGGAATGTGTTCTTTACAGCTGTGCTGTGTGGGGATCCAGGCACCCCTGCAGAGGGCTATACAGAGGGGCAACAGTTCACCTACAAATCAGAGGTGTCATTCTACTGCAGACCCCCATTTCTGCTGGTGGGCTTCTCCAGGAGAGTGTGTCAAGCAGACGGCTCATGGAGTGGAATCCAGCCTTCCTGCATCGGTAAGAAAATTCCTCTTGACTTTTGAATATGGTTACTGTGTTATTTTGTAACACAGTACTCACAAAACTTATAGGTGTCAAATGAACAACTTGAAAACAACAACGGTTACCAAAATTTGCATCTATGTATTAATAATATTATTGTTGCCAAATTAAATTTGTTTTCTATTTTTGTAGATCCAGCTTACAATGCATGTAAAGATCCCGGAACACCTGCATATGGAATTCCAGTCCAGGCTCAAGGATTCGAGGTAAGGATGGTGTAGTCCAATAAGTTACAGGTTTACTGTCATTGGTTTCAATCTCCATATTGTTTATTAATCTCTTTCAGGTTGGTAGTAAAATTTTCTTCAGATGTCGGAAAAATTATCACATACTTGGCTCAACAACTAGAATGTGTTTAGAAAATTTAACATGGAGTGGGATGCAACCAGAGTGTGTTGGTAAGTATTTGCACACTATGCAGGCTTTCAAATCTTAGTGAAGCACATATGTAGGCAGCATTGTGTGGCATTGTGCTGCCTTTGAAACCATTTTTTACCAAATTGCAGCAAGGCAGCATCACATGCATTTTTTTAAAGAGAAGGCAATCCCACAATGCACTGTGACAGACATAGCAAGATGAATCAACATGCTATTAGGGGTGTGTAATATATATTGTGTTCGATAATATTGTAATTACAAGTTTAATGATATGTGAAATCAAAATATCGTCTCATTTTCAAAAGCCAATCAAAACGCTCATAAATTTATCATGAATTCACTGCATGGATGTATACAATCCATGCTAGATTTAATTCCTGGATGTGGGGCGTCATCACTAGCATGGAGGTGGTTTAGTTTTGAAAGATGCTGTTAGACAAAAGACGCTGATCTGCAAACAGTGTCAAAAATCAGTTACAGTCAAAAGCAGCGCAATGATAAATCTCTTTCACCATCTTCAAACTACCCATCATAGTGAATATGAGAATTATGAAAAGCTTAGGGAGATAGAGGAGTCAGCTAAATACGACGCGCCTGCAGCAGACAGGGTAAAAAAGCGCACATAAAACATTTTGGCCGAATCATTTAGCAAGAAAGTACCTTACGACAGAAAAAATGGAATATGTAAAAATATAACAAACGAAGCACATGCCTAGGCGCAGGTATTTATGTGTCAACATTTCGATTTAATAACGTGACAAAAGGAGACAAAAACAGGACTTGAATGCGTTAGTTAACTGCAAAGATCAAAGGATAAGGCTACCTTACCTTTAACACTTACTTTACCATCTACAACACGGAACCCAAAATAATTGTTCACTCTGGTTGTTTTGTGCGTTAGGTTTCGTTTTGATTTTGACTTTCTATAACACATTAAGAGCTGAGAGATTGTAAAAATGCGCTACACAAAGCATTTTAAAACCAAATAGTTTATTTATAATTAGATTATTTATATTTATATATATATATATATATACAGATTATATATGGAAAGACATTTATACAAGACATTTTTTAATTATGCAAAATATCAGCTGATTATCGTTATCAGAAAAATCCCAACAAATTTCGCAATATTATTTTTATCAATATTGCACACCCCTACATGCTGTCACCAAATGCTGTTGAAGTAAATTACAAGTCAAGTCTCCAATGCATTTTGCACAAGAGCACCATTTGTATGATGCCGAGAGATTCTGCCAATGTTCAACATGAGCAGACAGAACAGACAGTAAGGCCACTCACAAGGGTTTGGAACAAAGGCACCATGTTATATTGGGAACACAGCTTTACATGTGCATGTGATTGATGATGCGCTATTAGAGGTAGCAAAGGTACAAAGGTAGCAGTGAAGTGATTGAGAGATCTTTATACAGGAAATTACTGCAGAAGGACATTGTTTGAAGACATACGGATCATGAATCAGGATGCTGAGGCCTGCTGACAGTGCTATGTCTGCAAGAGCTTAGCAAGAGTGGGACTCTTTTTTTATTAGAGATGTTCTCTAAGTACTTGATTCTTGCCACTTCCCTGTCCCTACAATTGTCTTTTAAGCTTTGTGACACTTTTGAATAGAAGCAAAGTTGAGGCCTCAGCAAAAAGAATTAAACTTAAAATGATTGTACATTCCAGTTTTGTGTGCTCGTTTGCATGCACACTACCAAATCCTTTGCGACTCTTGTTTGTGCAAGCGGTCAAACTGTCAGAAGCTGAGAGACAGGCACAAGTGAGTTAAAGAAAAGTGAGATATATGAGGTTGGCTTATATAACACAGAAAACTGCTGCAGTCAAGGTGTTTCCCATTTTTCTAAATGGTGTGGCTTTGTTTTAAATATGCAGCTGAGAGTTCGCTGTACATCACTTTGATATTGCCTTTATTGTGATGTTGCCCTATATTTGCTTTACGGATGCTCCAATCAGGTTTATACAGGTGATACTGATTTCTTATCAACAGAATTTGCAGATCCAGATAGTTTAAGCGTTACCAGTTTGTATGAAGCAGCATACTCTTTTACCAGTTAAAGCAATACCAACAGTAACTGTAGTCAAGTATTTTTGTTGACAGTTTGGGTAATTAATGAACTAAATAAGTAAAACAAAACTAAATATAAAAAATAAACGACATTCAATTAATATATTGTTGTTATTCAAAGACCCTTGTCTTGCTTGCTATTGGGCAAAAACACCATTGCCTATGTGTGAAACATATAGGCTTGACTTTACATAATGAACTGTTCTTATTTACCAAACCAGGTTTTATCTGTTTTTAACTTTTGCCTGTTTTTCCATTTTGTTTAAAAACACATTGAAAATATAAATTGTCAGTGTTTTTTAGACTTGGTAAAACTGTCACACTGTTGATGGCATGAAAGTGATGCTTAAGTATAAATGTCAGCTTATGTCTTTATGTGAGCTGCCGAGTTGAGAGAGCACCAATGAAGTCACAGTGTTTACCGATTCTAATTTTTGGTCTCTTTTTAGCACATGCCTGCAGGCAGCCTGATACGCCGTCTCATGTAGATGTGAAGGCTATAGATCTACCCACTATAGGCTACACACTTATGTATACCTGCCAAGATGGCTTCTTTTTATCTGGAGGGTCAGAACACAGAACTTGCAAGGCAGATGGGAAGTGGACAGGCAAACCGCCAGTCTGCAAAGGTATTGAACAAACTGCACTGGTAACTAAAGTGTTGAGAGATCAAACCCCAAAAGAGATGATTCATCTTCATCCTACAAAAACACATGAGTAGCAGTTGACTTTACTTTTGTTTTGTTGATTTTGTTCTGGATTTTGTTTCTGGTGAAATCAGAAACCTTCATTTACTCAAAATAGATAATTCTTTTTTTAAACTTTTATGAGTTTAAACTTTTAAACTCATATACATTTATTTTTCCATGAGACAAAGAAGTATAATCTTCACACAGCTTGTTTCCATATAATAGTTAATTTAAACCGTTTGGGCCTTTTAATTCTGTGACTGAATAAAGCACTTACAGTGTTATTGATATGTGTTAGAGAACACTATATCTGCATTAGCAGCAATAAACAAAGGATGCCTTATGCCTGGCAATTCTCTTCATCATTAACTATAAAAATGCAATTAATGCTATTTTCCATGTTTCTAAAGATATTGTAAAGCTTGTATTTTTTAAAGCTTGTAAAGCTTGTATTTTTAATTCAATGCCTTGAAAGTAAATTACTAATAAAGGGTTTAGTATTAGCTGATTGGCATGTCAAAATATTAGTTGTCAGCATCAACTTCCAATTTCCTGATCAATGGCAGTTTCTGATGCCAAAAGAAGCAACCATTTTTTTTTTTAATTTCCAGGATGGATCAGGCAAACTTTCACGAAACAAACAGAAATGTCATTACATCATCATTTTTAGGCAAATTACAACCTTAATAGCAACCTTTTAAACAGTCTGTTAAAGAAAATATAAAACAAAGTAAACTATTGTAGTTTTCTTTTAATATACAAACAGGTTAAATTAAAAACTAACAGGAAATGAAAGCTGAACCTTTAACCTATACACCATGTGTATAACAATGGTATTGTTTAATGTATTTCTGCATGGTGTGTCAAACTGACAGAGAAGTGAGTCATTCTCAAATAAACTAAAGCAAGAATCTGATTTATTGGTGTACAGATTGGCTCTGCAAATGTCAAATGATCAATTATTTGCTCTTCTTCCTAGTTGGACCAAAAATAAACAGCAAATCAAATGAGGACTCAGACCTGCAGAAAAACAAGATTCGAGGTACAAAACCTTTTCTAAGTTACATTTAAATCTCATCAAAACTAACTTGGCTTATAGTAAGATGAACCATGGTCTTTGTAAATAAAGGGCCTGTAATGTTGTGTTTCTGATAATGATCAAATTATGTCATTCTAAAGCTAGGGGTAAAGTGTGTATTTTTACAGTATTAAAATACTTTCACCCACCCATTGTGCAGAGGCTATAAGTAAACCATTACACAGCCAGTACACAGTATGCTCTCTTTTAAAACAAACAAATGAATCTGTTTGCCTAGCCTGATACTACAACTTCTGTCAGTCATGTGATTTTGTGCAGCCTATAACACACTGTTTAGTGAGATATTGACTGCTTTCTAAACAATGGCAGCTGAGGGTGTGGAAGAGATAATGACTGTTTGGGGGGGGGGGGGGCTGTTTAAAACAGTCATTATTTGTGTAGTTCCCTTGGTACACAAAAATGACACACGTCAATTTTAACTTACAGCTGCCTTGCTTCATTTTAAATGCTCTTACATATAAATTACCTTTTTGCTGCACCTTTTTTCAATCTTTCTTAACCTTTCCTCAGTCTGTCAAAAACATTCTTGAACATTCTCAAGCCCTGCCTTCTAAAAAAAACTGAATGTGCTCAGATTAGTTAGCTTCTCATTGATTCGGCAACATAATACTATACATCATTACACAGTAACTGAAGTTGAAAATAGGTGGATAATAAGTGCAACCTGGTATTTTGTTAAATAATGCAGTTACTTTAATACATTTTAATTTTGTGTCCAGATTAAATCTGGGATCACTGCATCTACTGTAAACTACTTCAGACCCTTCTGTATAGTGTAATGCAGTGAAATTGATGGCTGTGTTGTTTGTTTAGTCCCAGCAGATGTGTTCTCACTGAACTCTGGCTGGGCCGGATTCTATGAGTATCTTGGCAAACGACAAGCAGCCACAATAACAGTGAACGCATTCAACAGCAGCACCAGCAGGGTAAATGTTACTCTTCTGGAACAGAGCGGTGTGCAGATTAAACTTTCCGGTAAGATTATATCTACCAGATGTCATTTTGTAAAGATAATTGGACTTAAGAAAGACCCTGGATGTTTAGGACTACATTTTGGGCTTATGTGTAATATAAAAATCAGTCTAATCAACATTTCAAACTGATTTTTAAAGATATGGTTAGATGAATCATTAGGATTATGTTTATTTAATTGTTTATTTAATAGGACACTTGATTCATGAATATATCTTGCCTGCCAAAATTATACAGCAGTATAAATGTAATAATACCTATTTTAAAATAATTGTTTCACTCTTGGCACTTTTAAATTTTAAAATGTTTAGTTTAAGCATTTTTTCCTTTTGACACCTGTCAGGTTATTTAATACGAAAAGTCTTCTGGTTTCTATTAATTTCAAAGAAAGATCAACATAATTAAGTATCTTTCATTTGTATATTTAATTCACTGGAATTCCATCATTTCAAAGGTGACCAGAACTGTGACTAATAACTCCTGAAGCAACAATAACACTACTGTAAAGTTCCACAGTTGCAAAATGTTAACTTACATTAATGTATTAGATGTTTAATTCTCTTACAATCAAGTATGTGCTGCCAAAAAAGGATTTTCTTACTTCAATTGAGTTTAATAATAAAATTTCTTTTGCTATTAAATTTGATAGTGTTGCATTTTTATTCACTCCCAATTTCCCATCTGTGCCAAAATGTACCCAGTTTTACTGAATTGTTTTTTGATGAATTCAGCAGGCTTTGATAGGTATATATGTTTTGCATTTAGTTGTTTTATCCTTACACTTAAGGTACTGTGAGCATTTTTTAACAGAACTGCAAATATAGTGCCTGACGGATATCACTGAAACAGGTGAAGGTCCTCAGAAGGTCCAGGGAAATCACACTTTGCCTATCTCACCAATCACAAATGGTGTCTGCCTGTCAGTTGTTTTGCATGTTTGAATTAGTTAACGTCTTTGGAGGGCGGGGTTTTAAATAGAGGGTGTGAAATCAAAAAGTAATTTTAAAGAAATAAAAGTTTGTAAAAGTCTGTTCATACTTTAATTATTGTTTTTTTCTTTATGGTGTTATGCAGGAACATACAAGAAAGAAGAAAATCATCTATTATTAAAAGTTTACCAGATTAGAGGCCCAACAGAACAATATTTTAGTAAATTTAAAAACAATAATTGGGCAATGGATGGATATGTAAGTATCACAAAATTAATTATAATCAAGTTGCAGATAAGCTGTATATTTGATTTTAACCTTCAATAAAATTAAAAGTTTTACATTTAAAGTGCTTTAATTTACTTTTATAATTATATATCTTTGAAAAAAACATCTGGCATATTTATATAAAATATTTGACTTCGTGTTTTTTTTTGTTATAAAATTACATAGTTTATTACCACTCTCTATATTAACAGGGTTTGTCCTGATTTGTTGTTGTGTAGGTGACAGCTGAATCAGAGAAGAAAATGTTTGTTTACCAGGGTCACATTCACAGCAAGGATTTTGGGAAGTTTCAATTAACAAGACAAGGTAGAATTAGTTGCTTTTTGATTCTGTATATTTCCTTTTAAAATACTTAATATATAACTGTATTTAATAATAATACAGTATATGTCTAAATTATTAGTTACAGGGTAATTAACAACCATTCCCTTATAATTTTCAGTTTTTTCTATTTTCTCTTAGGTCTTATTACAACAGATATGGATTTGTCTAATCCTTACTATGGCACAAACAGCAGCTCGGTGGCGGCTGCCATTCTAGTGCCCTTTTTTGCGCTGATATTATCAGGGTTTGCCTTTTACCTCTACAAACACAGGTGAGAACGGCAGGTCTCTGCTGATGTTATGGGCTGTGCAGCAGCAGTCGTGGGAAACTCCTGTGTCTGTAATTGTGACTAATAATACTGCCGCCTGCAGTCAGTTAATAATTAGAAACTCTGCAAGCAAAAAATGCTGTTAAGCTCAAACAAAAGCAATATCAGAAGCATTGGAGTTTTCCTACACTTTCAAAACACAAATATGACAAAATTGTCATGAAGCATGACACTTCTTCGTTATTAAAATAAATAAAAAAATTGGCAGGGCACTATCACAAGGCACAGATGACAATGAGAGATCCAAAGACCTTGACAGCTCCAGGTAAGACCCCGGAAGCTAACTCAACAGGCAACGACCCTCCACAACTTCATTGTCTACATTTTATTTTCTCATTTCATCTGAGGCAGGGTACAGTGTGAGAATTATCATAAATAATGTAGATACATGATTGTAGTTTCACATTGTATTGTCATTTTGTCAACCCCAATTTTACAGACTAAATGTCATTCTGTTTCTTTTTGTTTTATAAACTATTGGTCAAAAATTTAGGATCACTGACTTGTCCATGGTTCATATTTTAATCTACATTTTTCAACAGTGGCATTTTTCAACTAACAGATATCAGATAACCCACATGTAGTTATGGGATTTACAATGTGACTACAGATTATTATAATATTATAATTGAATATATCAAACCATTTTGACATTTAATATAGGCATGCATTGCCTAGAATTTGCTAAACTGTTCTCTTCGCATTTTATTATCTAATTTCTTGGCATCACTTTGCAATGTTTTTTAAACAACAATGAAGGATCCCATCTAGGCTGGGCTTTTATTAGCTGCTTTTTTCATTATTCAGCCCAAGTCATCCATTTCTTAAATAAAATTGTAAATAATAATAAATTTAAATCGCCATAATTATATAAA
Organism: Yasuhikotakia modesta; assembly: GCA_036877545.1. NCBI lineage: Eukaryota > Metazoa > Chordata > Actinopteri > Cypriniformes > Botiidae > Yasuhikotakia > Yasuhikotakia modesta. The sequence goes on from JBAJNP010006015.1 coordinate 11,509, forward strand.
TGTCTACAAAACTAAAAGTTAAACTTATATTAATGTCTACTAAAACTTGACAGATCATAAGAAACATTTCAGAACAGGGATCCTAAACATTTGACCAATAGTCAGTTAGTCAGATAGTTGGTTATTTTAGCCAGAGAGGTTTGAATCAGGTGTAGGTTGTATAGCTAGATGTGCACAAGAATGCGCAAGTTTGAACCAGCTGAAAATCATGTTCTCAATGACCAGATTAGAAAAAGCTGAATGGGTTGCATTACTCAAACTTTACAGCATCAAGAACTCAGTGTGTTTTTCGCTGGTTTTAATTATTGTTGGGAGGAGGAAAAAAACATTTTAATGAGATATGGGAAAGGTTTTCATGTTTACTCATTTCAAGGTGGCAATACAAATTTGGTATACGGTACATGACAATATGGGTTTTTACCAACCGGCGTAATTAGTGGTGTTTGTGAAGCAAAGCGTTACTATTACTGCCTTGAATACTATTACTCTCTTTGTCTTCTGGGCAAAGTTTGCTACATAACTCATCCTGCATTGCTTGATATAGACCCATAAATGAGGAGTCAAATCGATGGACTTATTGAGAAGAAGTCTGCTAAATGATTGGGTGCATAAACGATCGGGTGCAAGTTTTTTTTTGGGGTGTATGAAAAACTGGGTGAAAAGACTTAGCATCGGGCTAAATGTTTTCAGATGTCCCACATCTGAATGTCTTAAAGAATAGGTGATAGACTCCTATCGATAGGCTTGGTAAGCAGCAACAAGTGGTGACATCTAAATTCACAGCCACGCCCCAGCAACTAGTTGCAGTTTCCTAGCAACCACCCCATTAACTTCCAACGAGTCCCAAGGTGAGAGGCATTAGAACATTGTAGAAACAAGTGGGTGGCCTCTTTTGACTATATGAATTAGCCGTATCTCAGCACCAGAAGATCATAGACATGGGAGTTGTCTCTTATAATTCAGACACAACCTTCTATCATCAAGTTTCATCCTCACATAACTGTATAGCTGCATTCTAGAAACTATTTACTGTACCCCAGCAATCATGTAATGAAATGGATAAGCCATATCTCAGCATTAGAATATGGTAAATACATGTGGGTGGGCTTACTTCATTTTTATTAAATATGTTGATTAAACAACCATTCAGAGTAGCAACCTCATAACATCATGAAAAAGCCAGATTTTAGTATATCTATCATAATAAATTATGCTAGCATGATGCTAAATCATGTTAGCATCATGCTAAGTCATTCAGGCATCATGTTGGCATTACTCCATGCTAAGACATGATAATGTGCTTAATTTAGCATCATGTTAAAACACATTAGCATCATTAATATTGTTAAAAATATTAATTTTGTTAAAATATACAGGCCTAAGTTTTGCCACGGCAAGCACCACTCACATTTTTTTTTTAGAAAATATCTAGTTGCTTCCTACCAGTTTAACATAGACCTCCTGTAGAATATTCTAATCATGCTTTGGCCTTCTTTGATATCATAACTGTGTGCTGGTACTGTATTGCTAGTTTCTGCAGGTAATCTGACATTAATTAATACCTTAATTAAATTTTTGGCTATGTGTAATCAAGAGATTTAATGAAATAGTTAACTGAAAATAAAAATTGTAATTTTTCCTCACATAGTCCCAAGCTATTTGTTTTTTTTAACTGATTGTTTTCTCTAGGATCTTCTTTAATGGGTGCTAGTGTCTTTGAATTTAACCCAGCTAACACATTTGTCACTCCCCATCGTTGGTTAAAGACATTGTGTTCTTCTGTTTAAGACTTTTGACATTTCTAATGTTTATGTTGCTCCTCCGTGAATAATAAAAAACTTGTAATGTTCCGTTTGTACAGTAACAAATAATTTTTCAGTACATTTCTAAATGTACTGTTTTGAAAAAAAAAATTGCTTTTTCTAACCTTGTCATTTTTTTCAATTACAGAACAAGACCCAAAGTTCAGTATAATGGATATGCAGGTCATGAGAACACAAATGGTCAAGCTTCATTTGAAAATCCCATGTATGATACAAACATGAAGCCAACTGAGGCAAAAGCTGTGAGGTTTGATACAACCCTCAATACAGTCTGCACAGTAGTATAGCCTTCATTATTACCTGTTGACTGGCACCCTTCTGTAGGTAAACAGCAGAATAACCTGTTGGGACTGACTGAAGTTCTCTATAGATGCTGACTTTTATCACAAGCTTGGACGTAAAACCGAATTGAAAACAATGACTATTTTTTTACAGAAAAATGCAAAAATTGCAAAAAAAAAATCAAAGAAAGAAGACTTCAAAGAGGTTCACTTGACATATTCAGCCAGAACTGAGGTCAACATTCTTTCTGAGATCTGTACCGTATGTGGCACTTAAAGGATGAAGATTTTTTATTTATTTTTTTTGCTGTTACTTTTTTCTGTATGTATTTCCCCCATCAAAGAAACTTCCTGGGAAGGATACTGAATTGTCCTGAATGCCACAAAGTTGTTGACGCAATGTATTTTCTTCAGTGAAGACAAAACACAAAATAAGAAAGCAACTGGACTTATGTGGCTTAGCACACCAAGAAGGTGACAAAAAGCTACAATAAGCTGGAAATGAGACAGCATCTCTTGGTTGTGGATGGAAATGTTAAGCGCCGAGTTGAAAGACAAGAACTTTATCGCACAAATTTTGCACTAGTATGAAATCAGTGTATTGGAAGAAACAAACAAATTGAAAAATAATATACAGGGTTTTACTAACCATATGTATATAAACAAACCCATATACATAGAGAGCATGATGTCATGCTAAGTCTATTGAGAGACTGAATTTATTTTTTAAATGAAGTTATGTTTATGTTTACAATGTGAAAGGACACAACTGATTTTTTTTAAATCCACACATTTTGTCCTGTAACCTGTCATCATTGTTTTTTAATTCAACATATATTTTAGCACATCATGGACGTATGTATAACATTATTTCTGGCATGTCTTATCTAGCAAACATAAGTACCCAGACAAATTACATTTCTTTTTTAAAGTTTACAATCATAATTGCTTTGCACACCAATTTGCTGTCTCACCAATTTGCTTTCATTACTTATAAAATACCTCATGCAGGAGAACATGGCGTTGATGGCGCAATTTTTATTTTATCAGCTGTGTGTGGATGCCTATACAAGACTGATCTGAGCCCACATTTTTCCATGTCTCCCTTTTATACCAGTCTGAATCAGTATGTATCTCTATCTACACACTCCATTTCCACCCGAGATACATAATCATCGAGGTTAAGATCAAACTCAAAGAAACACTGCCTTATTAGATTCAGAAGCATGACTGGCCCATACCGATTCCCAATGACCCATGTCATCAGTACATTAACCTTGCCTAGGAGCATAGGGCTGCTGGGATGCATATTCACTGTGATTTAAATGTCATGATCACGCCAATATCCGTGCATGTTCTGAAACTGGAAGTGCTCTCATTCTTCCTTGCGAATTACTGTTGCCTGTTTTCTCAACACACTCGCTCTCTACACGTCAACATATAGGAAAAAATGTGCTCAATGACACCATTGTAGATTTGCTATTGGATATTAGATATCATTTTCACATTGATTGTATTTTCAATCAAAAAAGGTCACTCTCAGATCACGCGTGTTTTGGATTATCCAGTTTGCCCTGCTAGAGAAACTGGGCTGTGTTGGTTTTCCTTTTTACACTGCAACCTTCAGCTTTGCAGATAATCCACATCTTGCCTTTTCTCAGGCTTGCTGCAATAATGTTTCTTTGGTTTCATTTTGTACAGTTCCATTATCACATGACTGTAAATTAGTTTTGCAACTGTCGGGCTGTAAAACTGCATTCAATCCAACAATTGTGCTACTCGCCATCCTCATTCCATCATGTGCTGCTGACTTGAAGTAGGTGCAAAAGATGTTTTTGTACAGAAATATATTTTTTATGCAGAATTTGTAAAAATTATTAAACATGCTGTACTTTTTGATTAATGTAGGTAAAATTGTTAAAATAAATGTTTTTACTGTATAAAAATGTAAATTAATTGTTTATCCACCCATAAGTATATATCTATGGTTTAAATTTTCCAGCAAATGTCAATATGTACGAGCTTTTATGGAATATTCAGCTCGTATGTGTTCTTTGACGTGAGAAAAATGATGAACCCTAGACAACTGTACTGCAGATTGTTAAATGACAAATATTTTGAAAAGTATTATTTGAGATAAATATTAAACGTTTTCTAAAAGTACACTCTGTTTGTTTTTGTGAAAAATATGTAATGTGGTATGTGATAGGAATTCTTTGGTGAAATTGTTAATCGAACACTGTTAGTCTGTTCACCTATTATTTTTACACCTGTACAACCAGGAGGGTAAATACAGTATTTGCTTTGACAGTGATTGTCAATTATGACTCACTAAATAACATTTTCAAATAACCGGATTTGATTATTAGACCTATCACAGAGAAACTGATCATCCAGAAGTGCTTGTCTAAGCAGTGTATAAATTCTTCTGGTTTGGCTGGCAAAACAATGGCGCTGACACATTGGATGACATCCTCTTTGTTGATATTTTACCAAAATATGGCCAAGTATATACGGATTGCTTGGTGAGAGACCATAGCAACTAGAAAAATATAAAGTTCCTCAAAAGGTTTTGATACTAATTTTGTTTTTACGTTTACATAGCCGAAATAAAAAAATAGTGCCATCTACAAAAAAATAAATTCTAATATAAGTTGTGTCATGTTATCAATCATTCACAATCAAAAGTAACTATTAGCAGGATGTGTTTTAGCAGTTCCCAAAAGCTGTGATAACCTCCCTCTTTCCTTTGCATGCAAAATCAAATAGTGAATGGAAATTTTGCTGCCAGTCAATGTGAAAGAACGTGGAGCAATATAAACTACTGATTGCTCAACATTTAGAAAGATTAGCCCTCTTTCTGAAAACTGTATACTGTACTCCCTACATACTGTAAGTGTCTTACATTATATAGAAGGATTTGTGTCCACGGATTGAAGTATTTTACATTTGAAAAATGGCAAATTTGCCAATGCTCCCTTCAAAAAGTAATAAAAGTCAAAAGATTCTGAGGGGTTAGGTAAGAGTTTAAAGAGTGCACATTCATTTTTGATCACCTGTTTTGAGTGAGTCTTACCTGCTATTGTAAAAGTTACAAAGAAACTGTACTGAATTTTATAAAGGAGGTTTATTTAATACAGTGAGCAATTTATAACAGACTATTATACCAAAAATTATATTTTTTAAGTACAGATTATCATGTTTTTAGTTTAGCAAACTATGCTATAAAACAATCGAAATGACTCGTGAGTCAAGTCTCGAGAGTATCACATAGAATGAACAATCAGTATGTTGACAAAGATGAAGCTTCAGAGAGCTATTGCAAGTGGAAAGGTTATTCAGGACAGTTTTTGTTTTGTGCATTGCCAAATTCAAAAGAACAGGGCACAGGTGAGACCAATAACGTAGAAGAATGTTTCGTTTAAACCCTATTGTTCATGTGGATGTTTTATGTATATTCCCTGTCATTTTGTGTTTTACAAAAAACAGATTTTCCCAAAATGGTACTTTAAGAAAAATGCTCTCAAAACTTGCCCAAGGCAAGCCTTCCGCATATATTGTTGCTTGTGTGGTTATGGTGAGAGCTACATGTGCTGTTCTATTTATGCTCCATCATATTTCGGCAAACCAATACTATTTTCATACAGTCTGACAGTCTTTTTTTCAGATGGAAAAGTGATTGGCCAAGATAAAGAATGAGCAATAGCTGGAAACATCTTTTTTTAACAATGTGATCTGGACAAGAAGGCAACGCTTTTCAAGACATTTGAATGTAATGCAGCCTTTTACCTCATTTCTTATTTATAATAATTACTTTTTAAATACATTCTTAGTTTGTTCATCCTGAGGTACATTTCAGGAGCCCAGTCAAAACCTTACATTTCAAACATTTATGCTTCATGGCCACAGGCTGTGTTAACTATATAGAAATCGTAGACTTTATAGGTTGTTTCGTCAATATGCACTTTTGGCCCAGTGGACTTACTACTAAAAACTACTAAAACCTACTTTTTTACATTTTTACACTAGTTTATTTTGTTTACTAACATTCAACATTCTGTTGAATGTTGAATGAGTGTTCTGTCATTTTTTTGTATGAAACATTTTTATGTTGCATTGTAATTTTGACAGTTTAAAACCTTTATGAAACTAATTGTCAGATTTTCCTGCAGTTAATCCTACTAAATGTATTTAGCTAGCATTTAACTGCTCTTTATACATACAATATTTTGTTACTTTTTGCTTAATTTGACAAACTAATTTCTTGAATAGAAACAATGCGAAATATGCATTCGCGTCATGCAAGGTGTCACAAACTCGGTTCCTGTGGCTCCCCCTGCTGACCGCCAGCGGGATCCGTCTCCGCAATGCTAAGGACTACAATTCCCTTCGGCCCCGTACCTGGGCCTCGCCCCTTCCAGCTGGCGATCGTTTACTCAATCAACTTGTGTATTTATACTCACCCCGGACGTTAAACCTGTGCGAAGTCTAGCTTGCCATGCAATTTTTCCAAGCGGTTCTTCTGTGTTGGTTTACCCGTTTTGACTTGGGCTGTTTTCTGGATATTGAGTGTTTGCTGCCTGCTTGTGTGACCCCGCCTGTTTCCTGGACTCTGTTTACAGTCTGACTTTGTGTTTTGCTTTGCTTCCTGCCCCGAACTCTTGCCTGTCTAACGTTAACGATTTGCTCTGTCTCCGCCATTACTGTTTGCTGTGTATGACCCACGCCTGTTTAACTCCGATTGATATTAATAAACTGCGAATGGATTCCGAAACTAATAAGTCTCTGTTACACAAGGGAATTAAAAATGTTGATTAAATATTTGTTATCTCCACACATCGCAACTCATATTTCATATCACTAATGCTCAATTACTCTGTTAAATAAGCTAAACAAGTTGACGCTTTTGTTTTAAATATCCAAATGTGGTGCAATTAATGCTACATCTGAGGGTTGTAATTTATATAAAGTTGATTTAATTTATACAATTAACACTGAAATTGCTTCTTTTACTAGTTTACTTCCTCAGTACATCTTATGTTAAGTTATAAAAGACATTTTAGTAGCAAAAACAAAATGACAGTTTTAATGTGCCCTTAATGCATAAAAGAGACACATAATATAAATATGTTTTTATGATAAAAATATTTCTAAAAAACTGCCTCTAGGGTAAAATAATGTTCATAGTTGAGGAAAGGAAACAAAACCACTTTACTTTAACAGTTACAGGTCTATTATTGCTTTTGATAAGCCTCTTGTTTCTGGCACTAGTGCACATTCTAAAACACTATTGTGTGTTGTACCACATATGAGAGCATTTTAGCAATATGAATAATAATGACAGCACAGGCCTGCTTCATAATTAATATCACCGCACCAACATTTTTTCTCACATCTGTAAACATACTTTAATTTACAATAAACATATGGGGGACATACAGAGAATTTATTTATCATCTGTCTGCTGGAAGCAAATCTTGAGTTAAAGTCTGGTATTTTAGCAACTCTACAGTCTGTGAGGAACCTGCTGTATCCTGAAATAGTGTGTGGAGAAAACAACAAAGAATCTTGGCATCAGGTGTAAAATGACATCATTTCACTTGTCACTTCCGATAAATGAGAAGATATCTCATAAAATAAGAGCAATCCTGGAGCTTTTCCTCTCAGTTAAGGTGAGGATTCAGTGTGTACTCACCCTCTCATGTCATGCTACTTCAGCTACATCAATCTGAGTTTCATCTGACCAGGACAGATGTGTATTTCCTTGACCTGCAAAGCTCTGCCTGGGTTAACTGACTTTCAATAACTGAGTTTGGGAAAAAGCTTCCAGCATACCAGCCAATGTGCAATATAAAAGCTTTAAAATGCTGTTAAAAGCGAATTAGACATTCAAACACTATCTGTGGGGCTGCATGACAATCCAACAAAGCAAAGATAACATTTATAATAATTGTGTATGTTTGTTCATATGTTGTTCATAGGTTTTCCTAACCTAATTGAATTTACTTTTTTTTTTCAAATACTACGCTTAGCAACAGCTTGTTCACTTCAGTCCCTTTCAGTTTATCACTAGCATTACTAACATCCCATTAGCAGCATCATTTTTTAACTATGATTAGGATTGACAGAGGCCTGATCACTGCAATACCATATACAGAGTAAATGTATACAATTATGTTATTATGTTACAATGTAAATTATACAACCTTTTTTGTATAGTAACAATATACAAAAACGGTTGTAAAAGTCAATCTTGAAACTCAGCATATGACTGTTTTCCATTAGAACCAATTACATCATTGTGGCTAGTCATCTAATGTTAAACAGAACATTGAAACATAGAACATTCAAATACCTCCACACAACACCAAAACAGTGTTTAAAATGTATACACGTAGGAGAAAGCTTTCAAAAAGTTTAAAACATAAATGTGTCTGGTTAAAGAGCCAAAATAAAGAATTTAAATTAAGGACTTCATAAAGCGTGAATGAATTTAATAAATGATTTAATTTCTGGATTTATAAATATGTAGTCATTGTTGCTTGTATTTCATATTTTCCACAAATCAATAAATACACAATTATATTGAGTAACACATAAAGGTCAATATTTTTGACTAGTTTTGCTGCTATTGTTGTTGCTAATAATAGTGGTATTAATATCAATATATGAAATATTTCTTGGGTTTTGTTTGTTATTATTATTGGATGGTTATTGAACTGTAGCCATAGCTCGGGTTTTCAACAGACTGTGCAGTGAGGTGATATTAATATAAATGCAGGAGTTGGTGTTGTTGGGATAGAATTCAATCTGCAATCGCCTTATGTCTGCCTGTACTCATCCCTGAGACTTTGTGTCCACAATGATGTCACCAGAAAAAGTGAGGTAAGCATGCAAGCTAATCTTCAAACAATTCCAGCATGTTTAATGTGCAGAATCATTTAGTATGCTTAATTTCATGAGTAAGCTTAAAACGTCAATATAATTTTACAAAGACTAGCCTTAACCAAGTAAAATTGAATTCTGCTAATCTGTACACTGAATAAATGTCTGTTTTGTTCTGCATCATGTTTAATGTAGCTTGATTGATCATTGACAAATGTTGACTACTGATTACAATGCATCAGCTAATCACAATGTGCTGGCTGACAAATTACCTACAGTGACTTCTAATTTGAAAATTCTGTCTTCTAAACCATTATGACTTTTCTTCTAAAAAAATACCAAAATCTGGTGTAAGGAACTGACTAAAAACAAATAATACTTCTGCAGTAATAACCTTTTCCAGACAGATAGAAACTGAACAACTTCATTTGTTCAGATAAAAAAGTGTGTCAGAAATTGAAAAACAGATGATGATTTTTAGTGAATATTGTCTTGTCAGAACTTTTATGTTTTGTATAGACTACTTGTTGCATGTTTTCTGTAGACTAAATGGGCTTTTTTTCTTGGCTATTAAACTGGTTTTGCTATGCAAATCTGGCACTGTAACTTACTCAAGTGACAAGTAGATGCAGAACCACATTATCACTGACATTAACTTTCAGTTGAACACAAAAACACAAATTTATTTAATGTAATGCTGGGGTGACATGCACAGCGTTTTTCAATCCAGTTAAACCAGACACAAGCTGTTATAACATTACACTATGTAGATTCACTGTTAAATTGCTATATTTCTTTTCAACAAAAACTGTCTCCTGTTGTATGCAAATTAGATTTGTTTACAAAAGTCAGCCATCTTCCTGGGATGTTTTATTTACAAGGGAAGTTTGTGTACATTTTCTTGTGATTCCTAGCAGTAATTCATTAAATGAAGAGTTTGGTTCCAAAACGTGATATGCCAATTTAAAAAAAAGATAACAAAACACTGTATCTCCTATGTTTCCCTGCACTGTTTCTCCTTTTCTCCCGCAAAACGTGATTAACACCAGTCCTGATTTTCAAAAGAACATAACATATCAGTTTGACCAATCACGGCAAACTTTTCAAGCACGCAAACTTTTTAGGACTGTGCCCTGTCAGTAAACCCGGTCATCTTTTCAAATGAACAACTAACATTAACAAATTAACAAGCCAGTGCTCACTTCGTCTATGGGAAAGAAGCAAAAGCTTTCATAAGATGATCAGGGAACAGGGAACACGTAAAGAAATCCAAAAATCATTTTTTTTTTACTTGTCAATTATGGTTATATTTTTGTAAGGGTGGTTTCACTACAGTGGTTCAAGCTGTAGGAATGCCGAAATGACTAGAAAATTGTTAAGAGCAAGATGGTAGAAAGCTCTATTTTCGGTCAATTTCCAGCCTTCTACTTATATACCAACGACGGAAATAAGTGCAGTTAAGATTAGCTTAATGTGGAAGAGAGAGTTGCTATAAAAATATATTGTCTTGTATTAGGTAGTTTAAATTATTAACAAAGACTCAAAACAAGTAAAAGTGGGAAAAGGAGTTTATTAACATTATAATCAACAGATCTATAATGGTAAATGATATATGATATTCAGTAAATGATATACAGATGTATACAGTTGATTGCGGGTGTAATGTTACCTGATGTCTGAGACATAGAATGAGAGATAGAGAAAGCAGGAAAGAAAGAGAGAACAATTGAGGGCTGGAAGTTGGGCCTAGTGGCCTGAACCCCAGAGATCAGGTAAAGAAGTACAAAAAGAGCACAAAGGGCAAGAGAGTCGAGGAAAAAGAGAAGCATACAAAAGAGAGAGAGAGCATCTCTTACAATCCCTTTTTATCCTTTCCTTGACCATGTGACTAAAACCAATCCTAAGACAACCAAAGTGACCAATCAGAAGACCATGTTTAATGCTGTACTGCACAAATTGCAGACCCTCACCCACAATACAAACAACTTAGCCAATAGCCTTTGATTGTTCAACTGTGGGTTCAGAAGAGTGTCACTATAAAGGGGTTGTAAATTCCATTTAATTTTCAACCCTACATTTTTGTTAACTTTTATACAGAAAATTTATACAGAAACAGAGTTTTTATTGAATTAATTAAAATGGATATACAGCATTTTGGGGGGGAATGTGTCATAGATATATCCCATTTTGAAAAAAAATGTTTTATGTCAAAATAGATTCAAAGATTTCATTTTTTGATGTTTTTACAAACTCATGATGCTATATTACAGTTTTAAACAGAAATTAGTGCAGAGGTTTTCATACAAACAGTTTCAGGAACTCGAGCTCCACGTCACAGACGGGGTGACGTCATGACCAGGACTTTCATTCAGCAAAGCGCTCTATGTCGAATTGTCTGTTGATTGTTTGTCTTTTTATGTATTTAGACCAGGGAGGGAAAGCATTTAAGTTAAAATGCCACTGGCTAAGGGAAAGACAAAGATTATTTTAAAACGTGTGTTCCTCACTGCCCACATTTTATTAAGGGTGGGGATACACATGCTCTATTTGTTGTTTGCTTAGGAGCAGAGCACACTTAGTCAGCTCTCAAGGGGGCTGGCTGTCTCCGTTAGCATCCCTTGTGGTGTTGTTCCCGCTTCTGCTGAGGCGGAACGGTGGCTGCATTTATGGGATTCGCAGATGGATTGATTGAGGGAATTGTCTTATTAATCTCCACTCAGGTCCTCCTTTTTATTGGGCACAGAAGCACACTTTGCGGTTTCTTCCTTTCAGGGTAAGAAATCAGCTCCTCTCCTTTCATCAATGGAGGAGTCGGACATTTCAATGCGTCCTGCGCCATGCTTTAGTACACAGCAGCATGCTTCTTCCATCCCGAGAGGTAGCGGACTTGGAGAATTTAAAGCCTCAAATTATCTCTATTATAAAGTGGTTTGTCTTTTAAGAAAGTAAGCCATTAAGGTGGTCGTTCCACCAGCATGGTGCAGTGAATCCCAAATCAGATCCGAGGACTGGTTGGTCAGCATAGACCTAAAAAATGCCTATTTTCACAAACCCCATCCTTTCTCAGCACAGGAAGATCTTGAGGTTTGCGTTCAGGAGTGAAATCTACAAATATCGAGTTCTTCCGTTCTGCCTTGCTCTCAGGGTCCAGTGTTAGGAGATCTTGGTTGCTGTGTTATGCTAGCGACAGATGCATCCCTTACTGGTTGGGGAATGGTTATGAATGGCGACCCAGCCAAAGGTCTTTGGGAGCCTCACCATCTTACTTGGCACATTGCCTGGAAATGCTTGCTGTGCTTCAGGCTTTAAAACTCTTCCCGAACCTGAGAGACCAGCATGTGTTGGTCCGCACCAACAACACGGCGATGATTGCATACATCAACCACCAGGGTGGTCTGCGGTCACACCCTCTTTACAAATTTGTACACCAGATCCTGGTCTGGTCACAGGGGAAGCTTTGCTCTCTGAGAGAGGCATATAGGCAGAAACAGAGCAGCTCTGCTGAGAGCGGCCCTGTCAAGGCAGGGGCCGAGGCCTGGCGAATGGAGACTTCACCCCGAGGTGGTAAATCAGATTTGAGAAATTATTGGGCACACCCTATTTGACCTTTTAACCTCTTAAGAGACTGCACAAACTCTGTAGTTTATCCAGCTTTTCTGGGGCTATATGCCATGGTTCAGGCATGGTCGAGACTATGTCTTTATGCATTCCTTGCATATGTATCTTTGCTCTTAGAAGGGCCCGTTCTGGCTGAGCTGAGTATGGTTCTCGTATCTCGTATCACTCTTGGACGGATGTCCTTGGAAAATCCCCTTCAGGGGGGATCTTCTGTCTCAGGCAGAGGGCGCTATCATCCACCCTCACCCAGACCTTTGGAACCTATGGGTGAAGCCCCTGGGGGGTCTCTTAGCTTCTGGTCTATCAACTGAGGTTGTTGAAAGTTTATGTGGGGGCACTTTCTTCTTACCACATCCCTTTTGAGGGATCTTCAGTGGGTAGACACCCTTTGGTCGTAGGTTTCCTCCGTGGTGCGTTGAGGCTGATGCCTCGAGTACAATCCCAAATCCCTCCTTGGGACCTGGCCATAGTACTTCAAGCTTTATGTGCACCTTTTTTTGCAGCTATCTATCAGATCTCTGATCTACATTTATTGGCCAAAGTGGCCTTCCTTCTATCTATCACCTCTCTGAGGAGAGTCAGTAATCTTCAGGCCCTCTCTGTGGCCCTTACATATCTAGATTTTTGCCTGGTTTGGCCAAAGTACTTCTATACCTGTGAGCGGGTTATGTGGCTAAATTTTCTTCATCCACACTATGGCAAGTTGTGCTCCAGGCTTTCTGTCCTCCTCCCTTTTGGGATCAATTGTATCAATTTGACTTGATTTTCGTCAGATTTTATGGCCTTTATCTTCAGGCCTCTACTACTGCCTCTGTCCTGACTCCCTAAGTTGGACTCGACATAGGGTAGGTTCGCTATGGTGGAGTTGGCACCTCAGGTTACGTATGTAACCCTGGTTCCCTGAAGGGAACGAGATGCTGCGTCTCGATCCATACCTCAGGCACCTCCTGTCTGCGCTCACTTCTTTCTGGGTCGAAGCTAGCCCGAGCTGCGCAATGCACATGCCTTTATAGCTTCCTGGTCATGACATCACGCCTTGTAATCAGTGATTCGTCATCTGTTCAGAGTGCATAAATGCTGATAGCATTCCCATAGCATTTCAATACAGCACCTCATTACAGGATTACATATGTAACTTGAGACGTTTTCTTAATTTAACAATTATGGATTTAAATTTGGTTTTGGAACCAAAATCTTTAAATGATGACTAGATGGAGAAAATCTTTATAATCCGGTATATATTTAGAGAATCAGCTCAGTCAAGTTCATTTTAAAAAGCCAATGCAGCTGTCTACATGGTACTAGTGCGCTAATGTTTGGGTCCAGGGGCATGCACACATAAAGCTGGTTAGTTGGCCAGCCAGGTAAGTTTATGATTAGTCTATGCCAATACCATGATGGTAGCTTGATTTTAATCAGTGTGCATTGCCCTGATAACTTATTCTGACTAACCTGATCAGGGCAGGTTGTTCTAGATAAGAAAACCCAACAAAACAGAATTAATCAGCTATTAGCAAAGGTTTATAAGTGACACAACTGATGTACAGTGTGTGTGTACAGCTGTTTCTTCCTAATGTAGTGTACATTCAATTGCAAATCCTCAAAAAGATTTGTTGTACCAAGTTGTACCATTTTTTGTAGACTGCTTATTTTACTACAAATTTCATGGGGTTACTATGGGAAGACCATAGACCAAATTTGCAATTTTACTCCAAAAAAATATCATCCACTCATCAAACTCATGAATCATATTAAATTACTATACAATTTAGCATACTACAGTTCTACATACTATTTATGCATACTACTGCAGGCCTCTTGCAACCATGTCAACCCAACACACTGAACTTGCCTGCAGGTGTACTACAGTGCTGAGTAAGTTATATTTAAGTGAAAGTGACGTGTTTGTCAGTTACAGTTGCCCATAACCAAAATGTGACCTCTGCATTTAACCCATCCATCAAGAGGAGTGAACACACTGCAAGTCACACACACACACACAGAGCAGTGGGCAGCTATCCCTGCAGCACCCGGGAGTTAGGTGCCTTGCTCAAGGGCACTTCAGTTGCTACCTGCCAGCGCTGGAATCAAACCAGCAACCTACTGATTATAAGCCCAACTCCTTAACCAGTAGACCACAACTGCCCCTTATTTGTTTCTATTACTGATTTCAGTTCTAAAAGAAATCATGTACACATAAACATCATCAGTAGGTGCAATGCATTTAGTGAATTAATTCCTTGTACCTTAATTCTAAGAAATGTTACTTCCTATGGTCTTTAGAAAATAAACTTCTTACTGATATACGTGCTACTTCAGAGCATGTAACAAGATTGGCAAGTTTAAGTGACGTTAGTCTATGAGCAGTTAAACACAGAAACAATCGCAAGTGGATACAAAACATTTATTAACTACACTACACAGACAAACTAACGATAAATGAATAACACATTTAACAAAGACAAAGAGATAGAGGAAAGCAGGAAAGATAGAAAGAGAACAGAATGTCAATTTACAATCAACTAAACACATCTGCACAGACCATCAACTATCGCTTCAATCACCTTAATTAAAAGGGGTACTATATCTTATGCATCATAATACAGATACTTGCATTGGCCCGTTGTGTAGCGATGCGAAGTCCCGGATGCGTGCGTGTGCGGATAAAGGATAGTTCAAAGGTCCGTTGAGGATGACGAAGTCTGCTAGGCAGTCCGGTTGGCGGAGTGTTAGCGAAGATCGCAGAGGGTCATTAAATGCAATTGCCGGAAAGTTGTCCCGAAGAGTTGCAACACGGAGAAAGTTGCAGACTCTGAGTTGGTAGAGTCCTTCGCAGTGAGTGCGGTTGCCATCTCCCG
>JBAJNP010006016.1:0-26971 GCA_036877545.1 Yasuhikotakia modesta
TAATATGGGATGTTAAGTTATGGTTTTGTTTTAAACCAACCCAGCAACAGTAACAGACAAATAGCAACACCGACACTATTTGTGCAATATTTACACTGTACTCATGGAAAATGACGCTCATTCGCATTAGCATGAATCTGTTTAAATGATCTCACGCTTCCATCTTCAGCTCTCTGTTTACCAGCAAGCTTCATTTCACAACTCTGCCCAGGAGAGTCACGGTCTTCCCTGACTGTTTGTGATTCATGACATACCGGCCGTGCCTCAAATCCTGAACTCAGGCCACATTTAGGATAACAACATTCCCTGGCAGGACTTGAGTCATCCTTAAAGCCATCTTGCCAAATAGCTTTGCAGTTACTGCAGCTGGAGGATTTTGGTCCACTGTGTGTGTTATAGTTATAAAAGTAGCTTAATCAAATAAACAAAATCTACTTTCCTGTCTTTTTAAAAAGTAGTTTCATGAGCTATTTTTCTTGCAGATGTAAAACTCAGCACAGCCTCATCTTAGTCCTGAAGTTCAGTATCTAAACTCTGGATGTCCTGTCATTAAATGTTATGTAAATGTAGTCAGTTGCATTTTGCTGTGTGTCATAAGAATGATTTCCCAGCATTGCTGGTGTTTATGTGCATGTATTATATATGAGGAGATAGGAAATATACAGTGTAACTTGAGAGATGCATGAGAGGTCTGAGGTCAAGGGGAACATTTTAACACCAGAGTTCACACAGAGTTTTTCTGCTCAAACACGCGTTTATGAGGAAGTCGTGGGAAACTCAAACACGTGCCCACAGATAATCCTCTCTCTAGCACCATCTCTGTTTGAAACACGTAACTGCATGTTGCTTTACACACTCTTCACTGCTTATGTTAAAGTCAGATACACCAAACTTACATTTCAGACCTGACAGCTAAAATTATAAATCATTATTATACGTTTACATTGTCAGCTGGAGTAAGATAAGGAGATGAACACTGATCTGTTGTGCACTAATAACAGATTTATGTTTGTTTTGAATGCAAAAATTACCAACTGCATCTGTAAGCTAAACATAATGCAAATAGCATCTGCCTGTTTTAATGCTTCATCAATTTTCATATATTATGAAAGTAAAAAGAAAAATTTCTACTGTGCTCTTTAGTTTAGTTTAAAGTAACCCAGTGCTTTGTGAATTTTAGCATCAATATGCACATTACTGACATCACACAGGGTAAATGAAAGTCTAGCAGGCAGTCAACAACCAGTATATCTGTACCCACCTGGCTTCTGTAGTTTTTAATGGCATGGAAAACACTGTCGCCAGACTCACTGCAAGGGCTCCAGATGGAAGCCCATCAGTGGCATTTATAAAGATGTGAAAGACCACATTAGAAGGATCTCAGCGCGCCACAGTAGGGTTGGGAGCGAAGAAGTATGTAGAGACTCCTCAACTTTCTCCTTTTTCTCTCACTTTTCCTCGCTCCCTCGCTCCCTCTCTCTCTCTCTCTCTGCCATCTTACCTTCAGGGCAGTCATTCAAAAGCCAAATAACTTGGGCTGTTGTTTCCAAAACAGTTGGACACACAAATTTTAATTTCTTTAATGGCATTTCTGTGCCACAAATGCAGTTTGGATGCAAAGACAATATTTTGACTGTCTGAAGGGCAAGAACTGATCCAACGAAGTTTAAAAGCATTAATTCATTATTTGGTTTCTGACAGAACCTGCCAGACGTCCAGCAAACTGCAGAAACTTGAGGTGAGGAGAATTTTTCTACTCACTGCAGGAACATTGATGCATCAAATTTGTGCTTCATTGCATCCAAACTGTTTCAAAGCAACACGTGCAAAATGTCTTTAAATGACCTTATCTTGTTTATCAGTATAAATAGTTAATAAATAGTTATAGTTATATAGCCTGATCTTATTGAATGTCTCTGTCAAACGCAAAACATTCATTGAACTTTCTGAAAGAGACAAACTGCACGTTTTAATAACAAACACAATACGAGAAACAACATAACCATCATCAGTTTCATCCATCGTGTTTAACAAAAATGCAGAAAAGCGGAAAAACAGATTAAAACGCAAACTCACCAAGCGTCGCGCACAAGCGTTGAACGGATGGGACTGATGCTCTTTGGCCAAAACTAAGCAACTCCCTGGTTAAACCATCTCTTCTCTCTTCTCCTGCATGTTATCCCTCCTGCAGCTGCTTCACAGACTGATGGAAACGACGCGGACTGCTGACAAATCCCGCAAGGATGCGATGATCGCGCGCTTCAACGCGCGTCGCGTCCCCTGCGCGCAGAGATGCTGCGTCCCCAGCGCGCAGTAAGGAACTGGTTTAGTGTTTAGTAAGTTTTAGTGACTGTCTTAACCAACCTGTATCTTTCATTTCATGCATAATAGTCACCATTCAGTCACTTTATCTCCCAGGGGCGCAATGATGGTTCCAAGCAGCCTATAGCAGAAAACAAGTGATGAAGCAGAAACAACATTTTAACTTACAGTATCATGTAGTAAACGAAACATGTTTATGTTTCAACCAATAAATGACTTAAAATAACTCATATTATTGACTATTAAGATATTATAAGACATTTTGAAGTCTTCATTAGTGTAATATAATGAAAAATAACAGTGATGTTTCTGAGAGATGTTTGTAGAAGATGCATAAGACAATGACTTCATAGTTTTGTTTTTTTCATTTACCAGGTTTGAACCTACAACCTTTCAATTACCAGCCAAGGCTTTTATCACCTGGCTATATCAGGCCATGATCATTATATCCACTGTAAACAAGTAGTTTTTATTCATTACTGATCAACCAAAACACATTGTCTTCAGACCGGCCCTCCTGTTGTGTTTCAAACAGCTTGTGGACAGACTGCAGCACTTACAATATTGGGTCATTGTGGGGCGTTCGTCCTGTTTGTACTGCTTTAGATCTGACCTCTGACTGTCCGCTCCCCTCGTGTGATGAAGCACTTTAGCACTGAATGAAACATCTAATGCACATTAATATTTGGATTCTGCTGGACTGTGTTGCTGATGACTGATTCATGTGACACCGTGTTTCAGAATTACAGCTGTGACGTACCTGCCATAATGCGATATTATAAATGAAGTTACTTTCTGCATAACAACTGAATGACAGCCTCTCTCCACTATCATATTTCAACATAAACCAATAAGTACATTTTTACTTTGTAAACATGATGCATGGTGCTAACAATGCAAAGTCATGCACAATTGCACAAGTTTAAAAACATGAGTAAATTAATTGTATTACTATTATTCATTTGTTATAAAAATTGCAAGCACAGAAAGTGCAGATTTTAGGCTGTGGAGAAACAGTCCAATGTTTGAAATAAAATGGTTGGCAGAGAACAATTCATTCTTTACTGAAAATCCCAAATGTTTTACACAGAAAGAAGATGATAAGGTTTGGATTGACATAAGGGGAGAGGACAGAATTTCAGAATGGTTTTAAGCATTGAGAGAGACTGTGTCTGAACCGCCTGTTATCTCTGTGTAACAGGTTTCCTCTCTGTGAGAAGATGAGAGCCTCTGGCATGTCTTCTCATATTTCCCATTCATTTCCCTGCTGGACAGGAGCACTGAGGCGTAAGAACTACACGAGTACATGAGCAGCCAGTAGCTTTACAAACACAGCCATGCCAGTCGGGTAATTCTGACCCAGGCGCACAACAGGACCCACATATCCATCTCTTGTACTGGAGGGGGAGGTGGTGTCTCTGTGCCCATCGTGCCGGGAGAACCATTGGAGAACTCACAAGCAGTGGCACAAAAAGCTTTGTGAGGGAAAAACAAGCGTGGTATTGTCTGGAGTTTTTTCTGTTTACTGTGTTAGGAGAAAGTTGTGCCCACACAGAACTCTGTTCAGAACCCGGTCAGCTATGGTTCTTACATCTGAGGGCCTCACAAATTGCTTCTAGGACCATGTTTATTAAAGATGCAGATTGTATATTAGATATTTATATTGTGCTACTTACAACAGCAATAAAGGAAAAAAATAGAAGAAAGAGTACAAACAACATAACATTTGGAGTAAACGTGGGTTTGCGCTGCCCATGTTTTAAACATTATTGCTTGGTTATAAGAAGAATTTGATATGATTTATAATGACTGAAGTTACATTGATGATACATAGATTCATGATTATTTTACTGATATAAACTGTGAAACAGTGTGTGCATGTATCTTAAAATGTTTCTTTGCCAGCAGTAACTTTTTAAAAGAAATTCTCTGTAGTACAATGAGAACACAGAGCGATGTCACTCTGTCAAACACAGACAATGATTCCTGTTGTTTCTGTGTGTAAAGACGACAGCTTTCCTCTTTCACCTGCTCTCAGATCAGCCCTGCGTTGAGACAAACACAGATTACTGAACAATACGCCTGCATACAATGATGCTGAGAGATGATAAAAGACACACATGATGAATTAATGTCACAATAAGGTCATTGATTCATCCGAGCCAAGCTGAACAAAAGCTCGACTCAGATCATGACAAAAGCGAATTCTCGCCCCTCTACTGACCAGATTCTGGGTGTTGAAAAGTCTCAGTTTTGGTGAGCATGAGAGGACACTGGAGAAAATGAGCGTTTCCATCTGCCTGTTATTGCTCTTAGAAGTGTTTCAGTTCAGGTCTTTGTAAATCATTTATTCAGGCCTTGAATATACAACCGTTCAGTTTCAATATTAAATCTCTTACCTATATATCCACGTCCCATATCACAGCTAACATTTTAGGTTGTAAGAACGTTTCTTATAACATTTCCATTAGGTAATAAAAACATATTTTGAAAGTTAAAGGAATGTTCAAAGCATCCTTAATTTTAGATGTATTAATGTTTAGATGTATTCATTTTAATGATGTATTAATGTTTAGATGTATTCATTTTAATGATGTATTAATGTGTTCGTGCAATTAATTAATAACATTTAAGAATAAGATGGATTAACAATAAGGTTTGTGATATATAATACATGCAAAAACGCCTCTGATACCTTTCAGACAACTTTTACCGTATGTTAGCCAATGTTTTGTATCTGGGTAGATACAGGTTGAAAAAAACAATTCAAAAGTACTGTGTATGTTTTAGACAGTCCATGTCTGCCCTCTAGTGGCCACACAATGAAATGTCTTTTTCTGCATTCTGTTCTTCCTATTTGTAATTTTTGACAAATTAACCATTTTGTGGATTTAGACCAGGCAGTTAAATAAATGCACCTTCTCAAACTGTTGGTTTGGTTAGAAACGTTTGACCGCTGACAGCATCCTCGCGTGGTAACAGTTTGTCTGCGCTTGTATTGCACACACACACACATATATATATACTGCATTCTCAGCATTCTTTATAACAGACTGATTAATCATTAATGGAGTCAACACCTGCTTCAAAGTTCACACTTTCACTGAGACGCTGCAGAAAATGACATCTTCACCTGAGCTTGTAACGGGAACCGCAGGGCCCGAGGTTCCCAAGAGATTCACGTTAGAGGCCGCTGATGTAGCTGTGATTGTGGTCTACTTTGTGTTTGTGTTGGCAGTGGGAATATGGGTAAGTTTAAGTTAAGGCCACTCTGGTAATATTTACAATATATTGACGAGGGGGAAATTCTTGTGTGGAATGATACACATGAATGTGTGCATGTTTTATTTAAACACCAATTTCTGTGGTGTTGGCAAACTTCTGGTAATCTCTGTTAAGTTTTGTGTCTGATGTTGTGTTTCAGTCTTCGGTCAGAGCAAACCGTGGGACAGTCGGTGGATATTTCTTGGCAGGACGATCCATGACATGGTGGCCAGTGAGTTTTTACCATGTTTACATGTTACCAGTTGAGCTACAGGCAATAATGAAAGTACAGAAATGTTTATCATGTAAATACAAGGAAACATTTTTAACAACAATTCTCAGAACGCTTCCTGAAGCAATCAGGAAACAAGAAATGAATCACTGCAGACTCCTGAAATTATTTTATACAGACATTATTGTACCTTTACTAAACAGATTTTTGTACTAAACAAAAATCTGTCTGTCATCGTACATTGTAACTAAAATGTGTTCAGATGCTATAAATGATGTTAATGTCACAGCTGAAATTGCTTTGTTCCATTTGTAAGGTCACAACAGGCCTTTTAGCAGAGACACCAAAGGGGGCTTTAGGACCCCCAGATTTATTATTTGCTACCTTTAATGTGTGTGTTTTTTTCAACAGATTGGAGCCTCTTTAATGTCCAGTAATGTTGGCAGCGGTCTGTTCATTGGATTAGCAGGGACAGGGGCCGCAGGGGGTCTCGCGGTCGGGGGGTTTGAGTGGAACGTACGTCCAACAAAACGGTCCTCATCTCACAAGCTTAAAGTGTTGATTCACTCACTTTAGATGTGTGTTACGCTAACAAAATGTTTGACAGTTTTACTGCAACACATGTTGAAACCAAACAGCTCTGATGCTCTGCAGGCAGCCTGGGTCCTCATAGCCTTAGGCTGGATTTTTGTGCCTGTCTATATTTCTGCTGGAGTTGTGACAATGCCAGAATATCTGAGGAAGAGGTTCGGCGGACAGCGCATCAGAATCTACATGAGTGTGCTGTCCCTCATTCTCTATATTTTCACCAAGATATCAGTAAGTTGGCTTGTGTAATACTGTAAATGAGAATCACACACACACACACATTAATATGTATGTGTTTGTAAACATATTTATATAATGTATATATACATCTAGACAGATTGCCACAACATACATTACACAACATACAACAACATATATTTTCATCTAATTTTCTAATCAATGAGCAACAACTCAAACACTGTACATTGTATATATATTGTATATCATTGACTTGATCATTGTAACCCTGTGTTTTTTCCAGACAGACATTTTCTCAGGCGCTCTGTTCATCCAGGTGTCGCTGGGATGGGATTTGTACATGTCCACCGTTGTCCTGCTTGCTGTCACTGCGCTTTATACCATAGCTGGTAACTCAAATACACGAATAGGTTAAACATATAGGTTAAACATACAGGTTAAACATATAGGTTAAACATTGCCATCGCAGTTACTTTTATAAAGCTTGGGAGGCACAAAAAAGTTTGTTCCCTTTCCTAAAAAGGATCTCTGCATTATGTTGCTCTTTTATTTAACTTTTATTTAACTTTAATTTTCTTTTATTGAACCTTATCTGACTAAATGAATCTCAGGTTAAAGTGCTTTAAATGTTTGAGTTGCTGTTTGAACGCAGGCGGTCTGACGGCCGTCATCTACACCGACGCGCTACAGACTGTGATTATGGTCATAGGAGCGTTTATCCTCATGTTTATAGGTATTGATCTTATGTCTTAAACTTGCTCATTATTTATGGGTGTGTTTATTAATTGCATTTTAATGGATCCCCGGCAGCGTTTGATAAAGTGGGCTGGTATGAGGGTTTGCTGGACCGGTATGAAAAAGCGATCCCAGCTGTCACGGTTCCCAACACCACATGTCATCTTCCTCGGGCCGATGCGTTTCACATCTTCAGAGATCCCGTGACTGGAGACCTTCCGTGGCCCGGTCTGATCTTTGGGCTCACGGTTCTGGCCACCTGGGTGTGGTGCACAGACCAGGTGATGCCCAAAACCTCGTGAAAGATCGTGAGGTTACGACCTTTCACCTTTTTACACCATTTTTGTTGCAGGTTGCTTCAAATTTTAAATCACTTTTAAAAACTAATCATATTAAACACTGATCTGTTATGCATTTTATAACCCACAAGTTATGGATTGTACGTGTTTAACAGCAAACAATGTGTTTATTTCATGTTTAAAAGGTGATAGTACAAAGATCACTGTCTGCCAAGAGTTTGTCCC
This sequence comes from Yasuhikotakia modesta, assembly GCA_036877545.1. Taxonomy (NCBI): domain Eukaryota; kingdom Metazoa; phylum Chordata; class Actinopteri; order Cypriniformes; family Botiidae; genus Yasuhikotakia; species Yasuhikotakia modesta. Next base: position 7,864 of record JBAJNP010006016.1, read on the forward strand.
ATGCCAAAGGTGGTTCTGTTCTGGGTGGATATCTCAAGGTTCTCCCGATGTTCTTCATCGTCATGCCAGGCATGATCAGCCGAGCGCTGTACCCAGGTGCACAACACATCAGTTCAACTCATCATCAGTTCATCTCATCTTTCTTTAACCTGCCCCATACAGTAACTCTATTCTTGACAGCTTATCAGATTTAAGGGTTTGGTTTTGTGCTAATGTTATGGCTAAACTTATGATATACCACTTTAACTTACTCTAACTTATATCTCTAAAGTTAAGGAGTTGTTTTGAATGTAAGTGTTGAAAGAAGTTAATGAAGTTATGAGTGAATGTGTTCATACATGAATAAATGTGTTTGTTTTAGGACTCTCCTATATGCTTTATACTTAGAGTTTAGACGTAAAGTTTGTTGTCATAAGAGATGACAGGTTAATGCAGTGTGTTAAACAACTTAAATCAACAACAGCAAAGAACACAAACAGATGTGCGTTCATAAAACAGTTTGTTAGTAAAGAAAGGAGGGATAACGGCCGCGTGTAGTTTTTTTAGTCCAGAGAAAGTTAAACATACATTTTTAAGAACTTGCCAGAGCAGAACCACCATGTACCCCAGATTTTTGCACCAAGCTAGTGTTTTCTTTGCAAATCTTAAAAGGTTTACATTTTAAAAAAGTTACACAACAATAATAAAGAAAAACATTTGGCAGACGCGACTTACAGTACATTCAAGTTACACATTTTTACCAGTACATGTGCTCCCTGGGAATCAAACCCACAACCTTTGCTCTACCAACTGAGCTATACAGGAACATTTTCATAACCAAGCAATCACATTTGATTGTGATTGTGTTTCAGATGAGGTGGGCTGTGTTGACCCGGATGAGTGCCTGAGGGTCTGTGGCGCCAGCGTGGGCTGTTCCAACATCGCATATCCAAAGTTAGTGGTGGAGCTCATGCCTGTAGGTACGGTAACCTTGTGTGTCCTCATCAGAGTAATTATTCACATTATATATTCATCATTTCATAAATAATATATTAGATGTGGCCAGAATTAATAATACATGAGTAAGAATGAAGGTGGGTCTGTAACAGTTGCAGAACCTCATCGTGCCCTTCACTGTAACTTTGTTCCAGGTTTGAGAGGCCTGATGGTCGCTGTTATAATGGCAGCACTTATGTCCTCCCTGACCTCCATATTCAACAGCAGCAGCACCTTGTTTACCATGGACATATGGCAGCGGATCCGGCCGCGGGCTTCTGAGAGGGAGCTCATGGTGGTGGGCAGGTGGGAAATACTGGAGCTCCAGGATCGTTTTTTGTTTAATCATTTTTAAACAGTAAATTGATTGAGTCAGTGCTGTTGCAGTTAAAAGGAAGCGTATCTTTATTTTTTGCTTACAACGAAGTAGTTTCACAAGAGTGGAGGGGTGTAAAACAGGTGCTTTAACCACACTATGTAGTTATACCACATTGCATGCCCTAGTTACCTGTTTTGTTGTGATAAACGCATGACTAATGCATAACAGAGTTCAAATCAACCTGCAAATATTCTTGATATGCGAGTGAAAGTTCACATACGGTTAAAAACAACTTCAAAATCTGCACCACTGTTTACTGAATAGTCTAATTCTACTGGTCAATTGAACCCAGGGATTTAACGTCTACAGATGTAATATATCTCACTTCCTGCATCCACAGGGTGTTTATTCTGTTACTGGTGGCGCTGAGCATCATCTGGATTCCAATCATCCAAACGGCCAATAGCGGACAGCTGTTCGATTACATCCAGGCCATCACTAGCTTCCTAGCCCCTCCCATCACCACCGTGTTTCTCATGGCCATCTTCTGGGCCCGTGTGAACGAACAGGTGAGTCATCATTTATCACCGGGCCGGTGATATCACCTGCAGCTCTGAGGGATGTTTTATAACCTCCACGTCTGCTGAAATCACAGGGGGCGTTCTGGGGTCTGATGGTTGGATTGGCGGTGGGGACAGTGAGGATGGTGATGGAGTTTGCGTACGGCACCCCATTGTGTGGAGAAGAAGACCTGCGTCCTGTTCTGTTAAAAGATGTGCACTATCTGTATTTTGCTCTTATCCTGCTGGCGCTAACAGCCGTGGTTATAACAGCTGTCAGCCTCTGCACTGCTCCTATTGCCAAGCAACATGTAACTATAAAACATTATGTGGATGTTTACACATTATTGGTTAGCTAGATTCATGAAACAAACCAAAGACTTCTAGTTATAATTACTATAAACTACAGTTTATAATTTACTTCACAAAACTGGAATTTGATAAGGAGTTTTAATATTTTATTTCAAATATTGTTATGAATGCATTATTTTGAATCACGTTTACCTTTAATGACGTCCTCAAAACAGCGTTTTGTTATGATGTTTATCTTACATTTTTTTAAGAATTTGTCTTCTTAATGGCCTGAAATTTCTAGAAACAGAAGAAGATCTTCATCAGCAAAAACAAAATTAATTACAATTTATAATGCTGATGTTTTATATAACTTACAATATCTAAAAATGAACACTGTATATAACTACATACCTCACTGTCTCACTGCAGCTTGTTCGTTTGACCTGGTGGACAAGACACAGCAAGGAGGAGCGTGTAGAGCTGACGGACCCCTGGGCCAGAGGGTCCGAACCCACGGGATCTGAGCCCAGCACAGAGTCAGGAGGGACAGGTGTAGACACACCTGTTTGGTGGAAGCGTGCAGGAATGTGGTTGTGTGGTATCTCCCACGTGGACAAACCAGAGATGAGTGAAGAGGAACGGAAAGCTCTGGAAAATAAACTCACCAACATTGAGGAACACCACACCTGGAAAACCGTCTGCAATATCAATGCCATTTTTTTACTCACCGTCAATGTCTTTCTTTGGGGGTATTTTGCTTGAATATTAAATAATAAATGGAATATAATTTGAAACTCACCAGTGTTTTAAAGAAAATGATCTCAAATTGTATACAGGTTTTGTTTATGAGAGAACGTGCTTGAATGTACAATAAAGTTTGAATGACACTTTTGATATCTTGGTTGACTTTTCAATCAGATTTCACTCAATCTTTGACATAACTCTTGTATGTTCATACATCAAATATGATTTTGCACATTTTAATGTGACCTAAAATGGTTTAGTAACGTTTCTGTTGTGTAATGATGACAACGCGTTGCATAAAAGCCGCTTTGTACCGACGAACGACTCAATGCGAGATTACCGCTCCCCGCTTCTGATTGGCTTACAGATACAAGTTTGCTGTCTGATTGGTCCATTTGGTGTAAAACCCGCCCCTGCACTTAAGATAAACCAGGGGGGTCGTAATTTCACAGGGGGTCAGAGTTTGACACGTCCGCTCCATCCGCGCCATGTTTTCCAGCCGACTCGTTTGTAGTCCCATTGTGGGCGTGTGTTAACCTCCTCTCTACTTGAATGAACTACAAGTGCAAAGTCATACTACACTGTTTAGCGCACTAGAGAGGGAGGGAAATACTGCGCCTGAGGGCATCTGCTTGGTAGTTAAATACGGACGTAACGCGGTCGCAGGTATCAGCGGAGCGATGGAGCCTCACGGTAACGCGAAGCGGCTCTTTAATCACGCGACAACCCTGAAGCTCCACACGGGGAATTTAGTGAATCGCAGCCGACTTAAGAAGAAATGTCCGTCTTCACCCAGCGAGGAGGTAAATTCGTCTTGTTTATCATTTTTGCAACGTATCGTAGATTATTGCAGTAAAATACGCTACAATAAATAATTGTATCCGGTCGCCGTTAAACGTCGGAAAGAGTGAATCACTGCGGCTCCTTTGAACGAGTCACTTCAGCGAGTCGTTTAGTGAACGATTCACTCGATCGTGTTCATAGACGTCCCGTTAGGCATTTATTTTTTGTTTCTCTTAATCAAATCTTTATCAAAATGTTTTTATAATGTATTACATATTTGTTAAATACAACACTGTGATTTTGCTATTGTTTAAGACTTTTGATCCATTTGTCCTCCGGTTAGATTCAGTTATTTTGTTAGCGATCCTAACTTTGCTCTTGTGCGATTCATTTCCCTGCTTGTTTTTTCTGCTGTATGTGAAAATGTAAGTTCAACCTGAACAGTTGAGTCAATTACTCAAAGACTCGTTGAATCGGCTCGACCGAACCAGTCAAAAGATCCGGTTCACTCGTGTATTGGAGTCTCTAGTCGTGGTCCGTCTGGGTCCCTTGATGACGTCACGGCCTGGTTTGCCTCGTGCTGACCATGACATACAAAATTAGGCTTCACCATTAACATGCATCACGTTGTTAATATGCATCACTTCTCCATTAATATGCATCACTTTTGTTCATATGTCAAATGTGTGGCTACTGTAAATATTTGGCTTTAAAGTCAGGAAATGCATTCAGTGTTGTGCATTTGTTTCGGTGTTGTATATACTCTAAACTCTGTGATGTTTCTACAGACACCGTTTTAGTACTTGCCTGAATTAGCTCTGTTGTGTTAGAAGTCTCTGTATTTAATTTTCTTCGTGTATTTTGACTTGTGTGGATTCTGACACAAAAGTAAATGACTTACTTAAATCAATCTGTAAGTTTCGAGGGTTAAAAATAAACAGAGATGGCAGTAGAAAGCCAACGTTACAAACTGCAGCTTTAATATTTAATGCACATTTTTGTCATTTGGCTCCCTGAGGTTTGAATCCATAACCTTGGTGTTGACAAAAGAAATTAAGTCAGAGTTTCAATGACAGGGGTAAGAAAAAAAAGAAGTTTTTAGTTTTGGAGTGAACTAAACATTTTTATGTTCTTTGACCAAAATAGTGGCTTAAATCTCAAGCAGTCGGTAAAATGTAAATGTCTTTTCGCAAATATTGGGAAATCACTTGAAAGGAAGTTGGCGGAGTGGTTGTAACTCATAATATTTGAGTTGTGGTCTGTGTTGTTTACTGTGTTTCTCCATGTTTTAGCTTCAAGACTGCATCCAGGATACAGTGAGTGAATGGCTTGCTACACTGCCATCAACACTTGACTCGGTAAGTTAATATTAATTAAGCTGTTAAACAAATCCTTTGGTAGTCACATAATACTGCCATTGTAACATATTCTTACTGCCTGCAATGAAGTCAATGATGTCAGACTCAGTTGACCACTCAGTGGATTGTGGGAAAGCGAATCTGAAGTCTGTTTATAACCATTAAAGGCACTTGGATGAACAGGCGCTGATGGTGTTTCGGCCTCTCAGTGGGTCTGATGTACGTCTGCTTGTTCTGCTGTTGTCAGCAAATTTGCCTCCGTGAGCTCAGTGACTGTAGAGTAAAGGTCTTAACTCACAAAAGCTGTGGCTTATTGATGCATTCCTTTCATGTAGCCTGTTAACAAGGTGTCTCTTGTTTTTACAGGCAAAGTAAAGTGCATAAGAGTTGACTGGGGAGTTTCAACTCTTTTAACTAAATAAATATATAACTAAACCCACATGAACCAGAAGTTGCAGCCGACTTCAGTGTTTTAACAAAGTGAAATGGTTTCCAGTAGGCGTTTCGAAGCTTTAAAGACCATTGAAGGGGAGTGGTTAATGGCTCTGGCTCCGCCCAAACTGTCGAACTGATGTCATTAGAGAAAGTCTGCCTTCCCTAGTATACATAGTATATAGTATCAGTATATATAGTATCGGATTATGAGGGCACATGTTAAAAAAGACATTCACAGATAAATAATTTGCGATAAACACTGCATTGTTTATTACATTTCATGCATCATCTTCTCGGTTGCTTTGTTACTGGATAATTGAGGGAAAATATGGTCGTGTAACTTGTGTTTGGGTTCCTCCTCAGGAACTGCCCAGTGTTCTGGACTGCACCATACCGGAGAACACGGAGGCCATCACACCGGAAGAGCGAGAGGAGCTGAAAGTGTCTGGTGAGGATTAATGCCTGATGTCTGACTGTGGTTGTTGATGTTCCTACAGCAGCGTGATTAAACGTTTGTTTGTTCACACAGTTAAGCTTTTTCTCAGCGAGTCGGACCGCTCGTGTATCAGAAATGCTGTGGATATGGGTGAGCGCTGCTTAACAGAGCACAGTGTTGTTATTGAGATTATTATGATCATGTGTGTGAATGCAATGCTAATACTAATACTGTGATTTAGCATGGAGCAAATAAAATCCCGGTTACCATAATTACCATTTGTATGATATTTAAAAATATCTAAGAAAAGAATTTTACATTTTTATAAACACAAATCCCTAATTTTTGTGTGTGTTATTTTTTTTTATTATAGACTTCAATATGTTTAGGGTCAGTGTATTAAATTAATGTATATACATGAGTGTTAATGTCTCTTTCATGTGTTGTTTAGCTTGTTTGTCGCTGGGCGTGTCTCAGCTGGATTCTGTGATCATAGCCCCGCCCCCTCTCCTCGACAGTGAGGGTTTGGCATTGACCCACCTGCAGCCGCTGTGGGAGGAGCTAGAGAGCCTCGTACGCAGTCAGAAAATTGCTGCCATTGGCACTTCAGACCTGGACAAAACGCTTCTAGAGCAGCTGTATAACTGGGCTCAGGTCTGTTGAGAAGATCTTGAAAAACACGTCACCACTAATCCTGAATGTTTATGTATATATGATAGCAAAGCACAGAGTTGCATGAGTTTTGTTGCTTATATGACGTTAAAATGTTGTATTGAAACACAAACGTGTTACATGACACTTAAAAAAGTAACTTTTATTTCCTCTCTCACGGTTGTCAGGTGAAACCCAGCAGTAATCAGGTGAATCTGGCCTCCTGCTGTGTGATGCCGCCTGATCTCACCGCGTTCGCCAAGCAGTTCGACATACAGCTGCTAACTCACAACGACCCAAAAGGTGCGTTTCCTTTCTGTTGCTGAGTCACTTGGCTTCTGGCCGATGGGAGTGGTTGCTGCTAGCAACACCGTTAATTTTGATTCCCATACAACCTAATAAAATGTGTTGCTTTAAGAAAAAAGCAACTATTGTGCATTAATTAATGGGCATTAATTCTTGAATATGAAACACTGGAAATTTCTTTAAGAAAAATCATTATAGTTCCAGTATGAGTATCCAGTATTCATTCTTTTTCACATCTTGTGTTAGATTGATGCAAAGCAATTCATTTAGTTAAGCCCCAGCTATATTTGTGTCTATAACTGTGCATTTAGAATAGTATTATGTCACATATTATATTATACTACATCATATTATGTGATAAAAACAGGTGTTTAAAAAATGCAATCAAAGCATATCTTGCTTTAGGAAAAAAGCAACTATTGTGTGCATGGGAAGATGGATTTAGTACCAAAATCATAGTCTTGATTATTTAACACAATTATTCACTGATTTTGGAAACAACATGTATTTATTTAATGATAAAATGTATACATAAAAATTGTCTTTTTTAAAAAATGGATTACAAATGGTAAATATTTTACCTTGATTTTGTTTTCATAATCATAATAAGTCAAAAGTGATTTAATGCAAAATAGTACAGCATTGGAAAAACGGCACAGGAAGTGATGTTATGATGGCGGTCTTGCTTCCTGTTTTCAGAACTCATGAGTGCGGCAGACTTCCAGGAGGCAGTTCAGGGGGGCAGTCAGAACCTGCAGGGGGGCAGTCAGGACCTGCAGGGGGGCTGGAGGCTGGAGTGGCTCCTGCGGTACTCTATCATTGTGAAGAGCAGAGGAATCATTAAAGCCAAGGGCTACATCGTTCATGCTAAAAAAAGCAACGGCCATTAACAGGCTGTTTGTGCCGCTTTCCTGTGTGTCCTGAGTTTAATCCACCTGATTTAAGGAACAGATTTAAGGAACTCATTCATCCATGATGCATCTTTTCCGTTGAAGGACTTTGACACTAAAGTGAATTGGAGTCGTTCTTTTGACCAGTGGAAACTGAAATTCACTTGTTTCAATCTCGTACCTTCCAAACTGAATGTTGATCTATACAGCTGTATATAACTCCACCGCCGCCTGATTTGTCTGTATGCAAAGTGCCTATTTTTACATCTGTTTTTCTGGTTTGTCTGCTTAAAATGCTTTAGTTCTTTTTAAAATGTTGTTTTAGTTTTTAAGAAAATGAAAAGTAGAACTGTTAATGGGGCGTTAGATTAAATAATGGAGAGGTTGTCGTTTTTCAAGCTGTTTTTAGAAGACATTGTTCTTATGATTTTGTTGGGAAAAATCTAGAGAAGTTCCTTCTTAAAATGTTTCCACCGATGTGTTTTTACAAACCGTGGTCCACGTAGATTTTTATTTTTTATTTTATTATCAGTCCTGCTGGCTTTGAAGCTTGTATAAAATAATTTCCAGTGCAGCTTTGTTTAGGATGTGGATAGATGTTTTATTACTTGTTGTTAAAAGATATGCATCTGCATAAACAGAATAATTTGCTTATTTAGAATACATTCAAATTTTAGTAACTGATGAAATCAGTAACTGATGGGTTGTTATGAAATGCAGTTAATATGCGTGATCGGCATTAATTCTTGAATATGAAACACTGGAAATTTCTTTAAGAAAAATCATTATAGTTCCAGTATGAGGCAGATTGTCAGAATATATATTTTTAACTGTGTTATTTATTCGTAGTAAAGGCTCCTCTTGGGTCCAAATTGTATAAGAGAAAATGACAAATGTACTGTATATGTAGTGACTCTTTTCAAATCCCATATTGTGTTGCACATATTTTTAATTGATTTATAAACTTCAGAATTTAAACCAACCTTAAATGGAAATTGTGTTTTCATTCATTTTCACATCTTGTGTTAGATTGATGCAAAGCAATTCATTTAGTTAAGCCCCAGCTATATTTATGTCTATAACTGTGCATTTATAACAGTGTTATGTCACATATTACTATTGTGACATTACTGTGACATAATACTATTCATTTAGAATAGTATTATGTCACATATTATATTACACTACATCATATTATGTGATAAAAACAGGCGTTTAAAAAATGCAATCAAAGCATATCTACAGCAATGAACTAGTGTTTCAAGAAAACGACTAGATCCATTTCATCTCTTGCAGCTCCTCACGGCTCGTCGTTATCGAGCATCGATTGATCGAGCCTTCAACGCGTCACCAGGAAACGCGTCATTAGTGGCAAGATGGTGACCACCAGAAGAGGAACGCGCGTGGGCTCCCCTGCGAAAAACACAAACGACGAAACAGTAAAAACCTTTCATTTCCCTTTTAAAACTTTATGTGAGTTTTATTTCCAGCGAGCGCCGGTGTCTTTGGGTTAAATGCAGCGCATTGAACTTCTCAGGTCGAGTCGTCGCGCGCATGTGTCCAAACTTTCGCGTGGTTTCCTGAACGTGTTCAGAAAGTGTTCAAACTTTCTCAACTACAGAATGACTTCAGATAAAAACGTGACATACGATTGACCTGAAAACCAACATATTATTTCCTTCCCCCGGATAGACGCGGTGACACGTGGTTAAACCAATATTTTGGTGATATGTTTAATAAACATATAATTTGTGACTGTAATGCTTGTGTCATTTACTCCAGCGTTAAACATAAAGTTTGCAAAGAACATAAAGCATATTAGCAAAATTTGATCAGATTTAAATGCATTTTATATTCGTGCTGCGAAGAGAAAATGTACATTTATCCTGGTGGTGCGACTGTTATTTATTTAGTTTCATGTTTTACAAAATACATCATAGAAAACAAAAGACGTGATGAAAAGTGTTTGGGGGGAAATTGCTAGGAAAGTAAATATAAATAAATAAATGTAAATGTAGTTTTTTAAGAATGGTGGATGAGTTTTGCACCAACATGTTTCTGGAGCTTTATAAAGTTAATGGAGAGTTTTTATCTTATACTGGATTAAAACTCACTGCTGTGTGTACATGTGTATGAAACTAATGTCAATCTGTTTATCCTCACAGGAGCCTCCTATCTCCACCAGAGAAACCCAACATGGATCCGTTACGGAGGAGAATGAGTCTCCGCCGGATCAGCAGACGGACAACAATGCAGCCCCTTCCCTTTCATCAGATCCACCCAAGAGAGAAACTAGAAGATCCACACGTCACCGTGGTAACAGTAAACAACCCGACTCTACCCATGAAGCTGATGTTTCAGAGTCCGAGTCCTGCTGCTCTGTGGTTTCTGGTGTTCAGGCAACACCTAGAACTCGAAGGAGAACCGTGGGTAGGAAGAACCCAAAAGGTACCACAGCTGATGATGTATCTGAGGTGGAATCCTGCTCATCTGCTGTTTCTGCAACCCGTTCTAGAAGAGCTCCACCCAGCCTGAGAAAACGCATTCAGACTCCATCAGTGTCTGTTGTCACCAAGACTGATGATGGCGATGGTTCAGGGGCGGAGTCTTGCAGCTCTGAGATCTCTCTCACCAAAGTCCTAGACACTCGTATGATAACCAGGAGTTGCAGGAAGGCTGCTCTCGCCATCATAGAAGCGGAGCCGTCAGAACTTGACTCATGCTCATCTAGTGTTTCTGGCATCCAGGGCTCTACAGTCCGGAGATCTGCACGAAATCAGAGAGGTAAACGGGTTGAACCAATCCCTCTGAGTCTAGAGCAAACCTCAGACACACCTTCCTCTCCAGTTTCCAGGAGAAAGGATCTTAGAAGCAAAGCGAAATCAGAAGAAGTGTCTGACTCTGATGACTGCATGTCTGGTCCTAGCACAAGTCCCTGGAGATCGACTAGGCGTCAGACAAAAAGGGACGTTCTGATTGATGAATTGGATTTAGAATCTGTAGAACCTACTGATTTCCACATCTCTCAGGAAAGTCCAAGTTCCTTAAGAGAAAGGGAAACTCCTTGTAGTAGCCGAACCGGCTCTGCCAGTAGTAACCGTGCTTTTCCTGTAACAAGGGCAAGAAGCAAAGCAAGCGGTACCTCTGATTTGAGCATCACCCTAACAAGTGTTCCTACCATGCCTGAGGATGCAGAAGAACCAATGGACAGCACCATGACCATGGAGACCAGTGAAGATCAAGAGTGCACCATGATTGAGGACTCTGCTGTAGACATCACTCTAGTCCTTGAACCTGACGTTGAAGATGAAGAAAAGCTGGAACCACAGAGTGTCCAGGAAACGGTGTCTGAAAGTGCAGAGCTGTTGGAGGGCTGTGGAGATCAGGAACAAGCAGTGGATGAAATGGTTGCCACGGTCACTGAGGATAGAGATGTTGCCATGGAGAATAATGAGCCTGAGTTTGTGAAAACAAACCACACTGTTGAGGATCAGTCATGTTCTGAGGATGCAGTAGATGTTAGAACAGAAGATCATCCACTGCCCACAACTGAGAAGACTGATGCTGTGACAGACGTTGAGGAGATGGCTGAGGGTGAGAAAGGTGTAGAAGTTTCTAAGGAAACCACAAGTGTGGGAGGAACATCTACGTTGGTAAATGATGCAGAATACCCGTCTTCAGGCTCACATACTCCAGCAGATTTCACCAGTACAGAGCAACCATCCAAAACATCTCTGAAAGGAATGACCTGTTTACTGGACAGCAGTGAGGATGAAGAAAGTGCTGATGAAGGTCTGTCTGCAGATGAGGAGGAAGAGGAGGGTTCTTCACAAGAAGCTGTGGATGGGATCACAGAAGAAATGACGTGTCCTGAAGAAGGTCTGTCATCAGCGGGAGCTCACAGTAATGGACTGTTTGTTATTGACACCAGGCCTGGACTTCAGCCTGAAGAGAAATACTATGTTGATGCAAAGCAAACAGAGGTAGAGGATGAGGAGGAGTTCATAGATGAGGAAGAGGATGAAGAAGATGAAGATTCAAAAGTGCTCTTTGCACCCATAAAGCCTTTGTAAGTTACATTTATTGTCCCATTCAGACATTGTATTTATGGTTTTGGTATACAGGACTAACTCATGCTAGTGCTAAAGAAAAATGTGAAACAATTGTACTGATTTGTGTTTTTTTTTCTCAGGATGCCATTATCCAGTTCTATTGACACAGGTCTCAAAATGAAGGAACTGGGTGGTTTGTACATCAGTTTCAATGGCAGCAAACCAAAAGGAGTTTCTAGTGGTTCGAAAACTCAGAATAGCCAAAACAACCAAGATGAGGTAATTTATTTTATATGGATTATACTAGAATGTTCTGTGATATGAAACTTGAAAACAATATTGGAGCAGAATGTGACATTGACTGAATTTGACATGAATTTGAAAACATGGCTAAAGTTCATGTGGATTCTGTCTGAAATGTTTTTATACTTTTTAGTTGCTGAAGAAAAGTGTCATTGTTCCTGATTTGGAGAAGAAAGATGCTTTGCCTCAGGAATCAAAACGTGGAACTAAACAAAAACGCAAGGTAACTTTATGTATTTTTATTTTCTGTGAAAGTAAACAACTTGGATTAAAAATCATTATTGTAAATGTACTGTTGTGGGTAATTAAGGTAAGAAGATTTTTTAACACTGTTTTGTCAGGAACTCAGCAAAAGTCTTTAAGTCTTAAACCTTTTCCTGTTTATTAATAATTCCTGCTCCTCAAACTTCTCAAAAATGCATCATTTACTAACACAAGAAATTGTGAATGTTTAGTAACTATTCATATCATGTTTGGCACAGACTGAACGAGAGAAGACCACTGGCGACGGCTGGTTCAACATGAAAGCCCCTGAGGTAACAGAGGAGCTCAGAAATGACCTGAAGGCCTTAAAGATGCGTTCAGCCATGGACCCCAAACGATTCTACAAGAAGAACGACAGAGACGGATTCCCTAAATACTTTCAGGTGAGTTCAGGGGGAGTTTGTCTTTAAGGGATAAGAGCCGATAAAGACTTTCCTGTAAACAGTGAAGTTGTGAATTACAGCACTGTCAGAAATAAAAAAACATGATAAAATGATGAAAGACAATGATGTCTTATTCTACTTTTTAAAGTGGTTTCTCTGTTTGTTTCAGGTGGGCACAGTGGTCGACAGTCCAGTAGACTTTTATCATTCCCGAATCCCCAAGAAACAGAGGAAAAGAACAATTGTGGAAGAGTTACTGGCTGATGCTGAGTTTAGGAGGTAAGTTCATGCATATTAGCTCATGATTTTTTGGATTTTTAACGTTCATGACAATGTGTTTTGTCTCTGAATTGTTGTGTTGGAGTTGTTGTAAGTTGTTGTTGTGTACTAAAACGCCTCTTTTTTGTTCTTTTCAGCTATAACAAACGGAAATATCAAGAGATCATGACAGAAAAAGCAGCACAAGGGGCTGGAAAGATGAACAAAAAGCATAAATTCCATAAACAGAAAATGAATAAATAATTGCATGAAATTACAAATAAGATTTTCTTCTTTGGACTTTTCAAACAGAAATGTCTTTTTAGTCATCGTAATTCTTCAATATTTTAAAAAGACTTTAATTTGTAAAATGTTTTTATTTTGACAAATGCAAAGCAAAACTTGTCCACCATAATAACAATGTATTCACAAACGTCTCTCAGATCTCTGACCGGATTCATAATAAATCAAGTGACCAACATACTGCTTGTTTCTTTTTTCAGCATTTTATACGTTCAATTTAAAGTTTTGCACACCGTTGTTTTGGAAGGTCATTCAGCTCAAACATTGTTTTTTAATTTAAACTACATTTAACGCTTCAGTGTGTCCAGCAGTCTGCGCTAACTGTTTTGAGGTTCATTGTTTATTGTTCTGCGTTTGTGATACAGTTCTGTAGAAGTTCTTGTAGATTCTGTTTAAACTGTCTTCAAACGCTGCTCTGCGGGGCTTCCTGTACATGGCATCTGTTAGTCCGGAACGTTCCGGCGTCTAAATGAACAGATGGCTCTCCTGTAAGAGTCCTGCAGTGAGAACAGAACAATGTGTTACATAACGTTTTTAAATGACTAAACGCACAAATACCTGTATATGTGTGCAGTCATACCTTGAGCGAGTTCTTGAGTTTTTCTACTGTGGAAATGACTAAACTAAATTCACAAACGTTTTTCATGCCACATAGCAGTTCTGAGAGGTCATTTGCACTACAATTATTTTAAAAAGTAAATACAAGCGTTTGTCATCCCACTGAGTTGACAAAACCCACAAAAATATAGCAGCCTAAAATAAACTATAAAGACTTGCAAGCAACTAATGTCACTTTTTGCAACATATATTTAAACCCAATTTGATGCTGACAAATGCAGTTTGTTTTATAAACAGCAGGCGTTCATGCCACATATTTAATGTGCATTTGACCCAAAGGGAAGCGTTTTTAAATTTTATATTTTTAGTATATATATATTTATATATATTTTTATTTTTAGAATATTTTTAAGTCAAATATTCACAAGCATCACATTCACTTGTCCTGATTCAGCCGGCTGTCAATCACTGACTCAACCAATCACTGTCCAGCTGTCCCTTCATTTTAAAAAACAATTTATCACAGTATAAAAAATGTTCAACGTTTTATTTATAAATGCTTTAAAAATAAACGTTATTAAAAGCAAAGTCATTTTTTTAATAATGCAAAGAACCTTTTTCCCATTGTGAAGAACCTTTTGTCAAAGTTCTGCAAATGTTTTTAATAGTTTTTAACAGAACCATACAACCATACATGTTTTTAAATAACAATATTTTTGACAGAATTTAAATACACAACAATAACTGAACCAGACCATCAGAAAAGTAACACAGATTCACAAACACTTCAATAAATCAAGATTAATTATAATTGGATCGTTTAGTTCACAAAGTTTTGCACATTGTATTTCTGTAAACTTCCCCTCAAAACATTTTCATTCAGACCAAAGTTAATATAAAACATGTTTTAAAGTAAAGCACCTTTTCAAATCCAAGGTCACTTTACAAAAAAATGTATCAACACCTGTTAAACTACTAACACATTAAATTACTACTATTAACCCTTCACAAATTATTTCTCTCAACACCTGCAATAAATCAATGTTCAAGAATCAAGGGGAAAATGCAAAACGTGTGGCTGAAATGAGATGTTTTTCAATCTGAGATCTTTTAAAATCTGCTCCTTCAGTGACTGAAGGGCTCACATAACAGATCTTTAAACAGTTAGGTAACATCAGGAACCCTCACTTTCATCTGTTTTACTCGATTGGGACACGTTCCCCATCTCCAGTTGGGCTGCAGCCACGTGGCTGCTGGCACCCACCTGCGCCTCGGTGACACCTTCCTCTCTCGCTCCTCCGTTTGAGAAGACGAGCGCGTACCGACAGCGTCAGACCTCCCACGGAAAGCGTTCATCTCTTTCTCTGAGGGGGGATTTGGAGTAATTAGACCTCTTTCGTTTTGCTCGCATCAGGCTGCAGCACGATGTAGAACGGAGAGAATGGGCATGTAAGGTGATTACCTCGTTCGCTTCCCGGAAACGTGTCGTCACGTCCTGACACAATGCGTGTGAATGCGGAACGTCTGACGGGATCAACGGAGAAGCTTTGAAGCACGCGTGTCATCATCAGCGTATGTGAGGAGCGTTTACACGCACGGACGGGTGCGTAAAATCTCTGCGCTCGTCTGTGGATCTCCTGCGACTGTGAAGGACTCGTACAACCTGCAGGAAAAGGAAAGCGACATGTCAGAAATCACATCTTACTCCAAAGACCCCTGAACACACACAAGTTTAAGTCATCTCCATTAGAGATGAACAGGCCATTTAAACCACCGTCTCTGGCCACTGGTCGGTGCTGTTGCTCTTACATTGCGTACTATCCTCTCTTGGGAATCCAGATGACTTGTTGTAAATTTCAAACCAGTTAAATCATTAGGTTAAATCACAAAATACACACAGGCGAAGACATTTATCTCCAGCCCTGTAGCAAACGCTGATATTTTCATTTTACACATTTAAATATGCCACAAGAAGGAAAGAAAGAAAGCGGATGAGGAGTTTATGCGGACGCTGGATTTATGTCCTACTGGTCTGAATATTAAAACACGCACGTGAGGAAACTACCAACACGGATAACGGGGAACGTTCTCAAAACGTTAGGGAACGGTTTTTAAATGTCCTTTTCAGTTATCAAGCGCTTCCAGTAACGTTAGTGCAACGTTTTTATATACAGTATATATTAAATTGCTAGAGGTACGTTTGAAAAACGAAAAGAAAACAATCAATAACCTTAATACAACGTCCTGAAACTTTCTTATAACGTTCAAAAGAACGCATGCAATGTTTTTGGTGATGAAAACGTTAGAAAAACATTCTTACAACTTAAAACAGTTAGCTGGAAATGTGATATTACATTGGGTTGTCTGTAATAATGATATTACATTGGGTTGTCTGTAATAATGATATTACATTGGGTTGTCTGTAATAATGATATTACATTGGGTTGTCTGTAATAATGATATTACATTGGGTTGTCTGTAAGAACGAGGGGAGAGAATCAATTAAAACGGAAATGGGATAAAAAAAGACCTTTATAATCTGCATGAAGTCGGTCGTGATTTATTAATTATTGTTAATAGCTGTGCTGCAGTCAATCCGCAGAATTTGCACAAAATGTGCAGACGGACCTTCAGCTGTGCCCGTCCGTCGGCTCTTATGGACGTGACCGCGCGCACATTGCGCACATTGCAGTAAATCTCCAGTCCTCTGACTCCGGTCATGCTTTCAATCGACAATAGTATCACACATTTCCCACTATTTACTCTCGACTCTCAGATTGTCTATTGATTTAAAGCGCTGCGGAAAAAGGAGGAGAGACTCGCAAACAAACAAACATTTGCGGCTTTTGCAGCCGGGCGTCGGATCAATGACCGGGTCTCTCTGAATTTATTAAAGCGCATCGGGTCAAACGCATTAGATCTCTCTGAAAAGCGATCAATACCGTTTCCTCTTGTTTTCTCAGCCTCTTTTATCCGCTCATAAGTAATGAACAAACATGACCAAACATCAGACTCTGTCATTTGAAGGTGATGCGGTACATTCATCTCTGTGGTGTGTGATGGCAACACGTTTTTTGTGTAACGCTTTAGTCAATATCATGTAATTGTAATTGTACATTCATGGGAAACAGGCCATAGGGATGCACTGTTTTCCTGCACGTTGCATTTTTGCAGGTCTGGGACACTTAAGTTCATATGACACTATGGATTTAAGGACTTGCAATATAGGTTTTGCATACAACAATGCATGTGAACAAATATAATGTTTCTGTTTGTCCCTAATGACTAAATCAATCAATCATCATAATGACCAAAACAAACAGAATGAAGGAACAAAAGCTGTCTGTGTTAAATTTCACGCCAGTAAACACAGCCTGTCTGTTCTTCTGTCCCAGTTGCCTGTGTGGCTCGGCTCTGATCCGCCCCACACTCATACACTGATGACTTAATTATGTGCAACACGATTATGAGGTCACACACTCAAACTTAGCTGGTATTTACAGACTGCTGCCCTATAACACGCCTGCCAGTCTTATAACATCTTACAGTAGCTGTTAAAAGTGCAATTACCAGAAACGTATTTTCCACATAATAAGATTCAGACATTAAGCATTAAAATAAATAAAGTAAAATGTTGTGTATGGTTTTAATCTTCTCTCCTCTGATAAGAATGTCTCTCCAATGTTTCCATTAAGTATCAAAAAATAGTTATATGATACATAATGTACAAAACGTTCTATCAATGTTACTGCAAGAAAGTTTTTGATAACTCTGAAAGAACTTCTGTTTCAGAGAATGTTAGCCAACGTTCTGAGATTGTTTGCAGAACTGTTATCCTGTCATGTACATTATGGGGGATGTATAATTTACACACACAATGGCTATTAAAGATAAGATATTACAAGGATAAGATATAACTGGGCTTCTTTGTGTTTTCTTGAGGGACTTAAGAACACGACAACAAACAACAGGAAGTGAACAGAAGCATTTGATGTTTAGTTGTTTTAAAGGTTTGGGAACATTGTGGTGCTTGTATGAATGTCTGTGTGTGTACTCACCACTGAACCAGGAGTTAACCGAGATGGCCGTGGTGATTATGTGGTTTTTGAGGTATAGGGGTGTTGAACTCCATGTTCTCTAAGCGGGTCAGAACCCGACTCTGATCTCTCAGCCTCCTGGACACAGGAGTGGAATTACATTTCAGGTTCCAGTGACTCTCTGCTTGGTCACCTTTCAAAGAGACAGGGGAGAAAACTCAGGACCAAAACATACTGCTGGAGTTGATTTTAGTTACAGTCACAAGGCAGCAAACGACCTGCCTGTAAACATACCTGGTTGGGCTTTGATATGAAACTTCCAAGGAGAGACGGGTAGATACTGTTAAACACATCCTCCACGACACAAGGACACCTCCAGTCATGTTTAGAGGACACCTGTGAGCTCTGTGGTGTAGCTCTGTGATGCAGGCGGAGATGTGTGGGTGACTCCATCAGCAAAATGTTTGAACTTCTGGGCACCTGCAGAAAGAAAATACAATCTAGTGCTTTTCCTTTAGAAGACAAACAACGGCTTGTGTCTCTGTGCAGCAGGTGCGGCGAGGCTCCGCTGACACTCAGGGCATTGATTATTAGAACATATTTGTCTTTAATTTCAGAATTAATCACTTTTCTATAAAGGTGAAAGAAAGAGGAGAAACTGATCTGCAGATTTCAGCTTCTTTCAGGTATTTGTGTCTCAATTCTGTGTTAAACTTCAATTAGATCCGTGTCACTTCAATTAAACAGGGAAGTGACCACGCCAATGAAACAAGCTGCTTACAATCCATGGAAACCAAGTGTGCCACATCAAACACACACTGATAAACTACGCAGGCTAATCTGCAGGAATGAGGAGGGAAGTATTTGTTAATCACGGCCTGACTCTTAAATACTCAGGTTAATTGTAGCCTCGGGATTTCCTTTGAAAAGGTTCAGCCCTTTATACAAAGCCTGTGACAGAAAATGCCATGATGATATCAGACAACCAATCAAAAGCTGCCTTTTGTAACATGACAGCTTTGATATTTGCACCCCGGGACGTACTGTTGTTTAGAAAACATGACAAAACAAGAGGGAGATTTTAACACGGCCGTCTGTCTGCTGTAATCCAACACTTTCACAGAGACATTCAAATACTGTCATTTATATGTCAAACCGGTGCATGTGTGTGTAACACACACACACACACACACACACAC